>JASANF010016168.1:0-19546 GCA_030248245.1 Trissonchulus sp. WLG1_4
GCGCTGGCTGATCCGCTGCACTAGGCTGTTAGTGACGTCATTCTGCAGGCTGAACGGACATACGGATGCAAGTATGAATCGAGCCTTATAGTTATTTTTCTGTCTAGAAAGAACCAATCCTTAAAAAGTAAATGCCAACTTTTTGTTTACCAACCACTACCAACTGATTTTTTCGATTTATTTAACATTGCACCAAACATGAGTAATTCAAGCGAAATTTCAAGGGTATCAAAAAAATTTAGAAAAAACCCTTTAGTTACAATGTAAAGCTAATAAAAGCATTAGTTGTAAATCGAAATAATAAACTAAATTTAACACTATTGAACCCACTACTCAGTGCTAATTATTATCTCATTATATCCAGCCCAACTTACTCCACACTAGAAGCAATACTAAAGGAGCGAGGCTTAATCCTGGGTATGAGGTCGAACAGGTACTCAAATGGGATAGCTCTGGTGGTCTTGGGAAAATCATGCAAGTTTCCACCACCGTTCGTCGGGTAGCAGGCGGAAAAATGTGCGCTTGGTGGAGACTTGAAAAAAATAAAAAAAATATGCTAGTATAAATACCAACATACCTTAAGGGCGTTAACCGCGTTTTTAGATGTTTTTTCTGGAAGCTATAGAACTTTTTACAATTTTTCACTAAGTTGATCTATACTTTACCTAAAAGTATGACAATATGCATCGAAAGTTGACCTTTGTCTTGGTTAACGTTTAAAGGAAGGTGTACTTGATCCAAAATATTATCAGTTTTTACGAAAAGTTTGCGCCACAGTTCTAAAATCTAAGTCATATTACATGAAAGTTGGTAAGGTATTAGACAGGTAGAAAATCACCAGGCATCATCTCACATTATAATTACTAGGCAATTTGCTGAGAAATTACTAAGAAATAGACGAATGCACGAAAAATTAAATTTTCTATTGATTAAAATCCACTGAAATTTTCCGCAGGCAAAAGTTTAAAAAGTGAGAGACATGCCTGGGGATTTTAACCTTTTATATACACTGCTGTACTACCTAACTAACTATTTGTACTACCAACTGTACAATTTGCCCTAAAGTATCATTCGTAACTCGAGTTCTGAGGGTGCAAAATTTACACAGAAGAAGGCAGATAAGCCTGTGACTTAATCAACCCGTAGCGTCAGCTCTCAGCAGGAGCATATAGCCCTAACCTGTAGATCCCACCAAAATCTGAGACACTGTCCCACGCTCAACACTATAGACCCGCTACTGGCGTCATTTGAATCGCGCGTCTGGATTCTGAACACCGACTTTGAATCCAACTCCAGGAGGTCACAAAATTCCTGTCCCGTTTCCTCCAAATTTTCCGGCAGCACCACCAGAACGTCTCCGGGCCGATAGGACAGATCACGTGACCCGCTGGTGTCCAATGAGATTAGACGAGTGTCTTGGAAATGACTGGAGGGGGTTAGACGATCATTTGCCAACAGGGGAACCAGAGTGTACGAAGCCTAAAAAAACAAGCAATTAAAAAATATATACCTATTTGAAAATTATTGAATTTATGATACCTACTGATAACTGAACTATAATAACATTTTTCTAGTATTAGGAAGTGTAATAAAAGGTACATACGTATACGTGGAAATAATTTAGACTTCAGGCTTGGATAGAATTATGCAGTAAATTATGAAAATAAATACCTTTAAATTATACTATGTATATACGACTTACCAATACACTACGTACTTTTTTACCTACCATTTTTTACTCCTGTTACACAACTCAGTTAAGTAACCAGTTAACTTAAACAAAAGATACGGTTTTATACTTTTTCGAGATAACATACATATCTTAAAAATATAATAATGAATGACCATTGCGTTGATTATGTTCTTTAATAACCTTTAATAGTTCCTCCGTTTGCCGCGTAATCTCCGTGCAAAGAAGTTCGCTAGGCTTGGTTTAAACCAGCCATTGAAGCTGATATTTAGAAGGCGATCACTTCTGAGTCAGGAATAACAGTCTGAGACGGAAACAGTGGGAATCTCTCCAGTAGGATATCCCAACGTGACCTCCGCCGGGGGCTCTACCGTCGCGTCTATGCCTAAAACACCAGCCTATTGTCGTCTAAGTAGTTAAGGTGGTAGTAACATTTTCGCCAGTTTGCAGGAGTAACACTTGACAACTGACGATTAATTTTCAATCAATAATTTATAATACGCATATTAATTTAGGAAGTTATAATTTATTATGAGATAAATGCTTGCTAAAATAGCTTGAAACTATCATTTTTAATTTTCACAGAAATTATTTTTCAGCCAGTTGCGACGTATTTTTCTGAAATTTTATGTTAAGCTAAGCCAAAGTAGTAGCTAGTCAAAACAGCCGTTTACCAAAAAAAGAAAAAAATGACACACGGGCATGTCAAAAACCTTCAGTTTAGATGCCAAAACTTATCCTTGCTTTTCACATTTTGAGATTACGTCACATTTATGTAACCTTTCTTTTTGAACTAAAGTACATTACACAAAAGTCCGCAAAACTTGACATAAACTAAAAGGATTTTGTTCAAAATTTGGGATAAATTGGCACACAAATGTGTCTATTTTACACTAAAATTTAAAGTTTTTATTTGCTTAATTTTGCGTTACATCAATTTCATTCACAGAAATCTGTAAAAATGTACTTCCGTGGACTAAATCTCAAGTCTCGATGATGCAATCCTTTCATGCGTTATTTCACATGTTTCTCAGACAATTTCTGATGTGTCAATTTTTTTATTTATATTAATTTAGCCCATTTCGTGAAAAAATTAAATTCAAAATTTCGTATATTTTTCAAAATTCGAAAAAGTTCAAATTAAAGGTCTGTAACTTTTTTCGGCATCATATAAATGCACCAAACTTAGCATTAAAATTTACCCTGTTATTGGCTATGTTGGTGTAAAGAATGAAACTAGTTGGAGTTACAATGTCAATTTTACAAGCAAAACAAGAAAAATGCAAAAAATCACGAAATTGATTACTTTGACAGTGTCTGCTGACTAGCATGTGACAGATTTAAGCTAGATAATGTGCATAAATGTAGTTTCAGTCAAGTTCTTTAACGTGAAAAAGACAGCTATTAAATTATTGAGTCAATCAAAAGTTATAGCACGTTATAAAAACTGTCCAAAACGTAACTACCACCTTAAGTAAGATGTACTTAAAGAATTAGTGACAGCTCAGCATTGACCCAGTTGCTCAAATAGATGAAGAGCTGGTCTGCAGATCCAGAGATGGGTGGTTCGAATCCCCTTTGGCTCACTCTAATGCTGTCTTTCTTTCAGTAACAATGGCCTCTTCTTGACATTAGAGTCCATTAAACACAATTCATACTTGTCGTATCTTAAAATAATCATCAAAGCCAAACTATGCTCAAAACCAGTCAACTTCGGCTTAATCCTGAACTAATCCTCAATGTAATCCACGGATTAATCTGCTGCCAACCCAGTTCATGTGATCATCGGCCAAGCCAATCGGCACCAAAGCCTCAGCGCCCAACTGAGTAGTCGACGATAGAGTTTTTTGGCTGCGAAATTGAACGTGGTATAGGCCGAGTCTCCAAGGCCCAAAACCGCGACGGACACACTTGCCAGCAAGTCTGACGGTAGATCTGCAAAAAATAAGGTTTTTTATTGCAATGTTGTCGGCTGAACGGACATACGGCTGTTCAGGGTTTTTTTTGAAAATCCAAAATGCAGATACTTTGCGGACGGCCAAATTTTTTTGCGGACGGCTAAAATTTCTGCGGACAGTCAGCAAAATTCATGCATCTATGTTAGGATTTCTTTTTGTTAGGAGGATACTCGATAACAGTGGCACAGCGAGGAAATTTTTGGGAATGACTTTTTTATTTTTTGAAATATGTATATTAAAATGCACTTAATCTGCAATTAAATCTACACATTTTTATATTAGCATTTAGCAAATTTCGTTAAAAACAAGCGTATTTTTGGACAAGAGCGGCATGTAAAGTATATAAAATTGGAGCTCAGAACACTAAAAATTACAAAATTACAAATTACATCCCTAAACCTATTCTTTAATATATATCCATAATATTCATTCATGTAACAGGGTCAAAATTTTTTTGGGGGGGGGGGCTTTCCGGCCAAATTTTGGGGACCCTCCCCCCTGATCGACCAAAAAATACGATAAATTTTGCAAAATTTTGTAAAAATTTCGCAAAGTGTAATTTTTTCAAAGTTTTGCCCAAATTTTGGGGACCCTACCCCCCGGCTCCTCGTTGTTTTTGGTGGGGATCCCTCCCATCCCCTTCTCATTCATGAATGCTAATACTGCTAATTAACACATATTAACTCCCCCCATTCGGTAGCTTAGGAATACTCTTGTATTGAAGTAAGAAGTTACTACTCGTAGCCTCGTATAACTTTAACACAAGGAAGAGGTGAATCTGTGCTCAATGCTCGAACATCTTTTGGGTGTAAAAAAACGGCGGCGGTTAAGCTACACTACACATGTCGAGAAATCAGAGTGAACGCCAGGGTCTGGGGGCGGCAGCCCCCGGACCCCGGAAGCCAAATATTTTTCAGAATTTTGAAGCAAAATTTGCGTTGAAAATCTGCCGCATGTGCCGCCCACAGACACCCGACTTTTTAGAATTCTGAAACACAAGGTTACATAGAAAACGCTATTTTTGCAACATAACAACAACAACTTTGCTGGAAACATTGCGGAGGTTCAAGGGTGGTTGCCGTGCTCCCAGAAGCCAGAGCTAAAAGTTTTGTACTAAAACTCGATTTTTGTAGTGGGTTGTAACTTGCGCAAAAAATACACATAACCGCACACGTTGTCCAAAGATAGTACTAAATTGACTGACAACAACATCGAGCAAATAATTGGGCTTAGAAATTATATTTTGTATATGTATCGGAAAAGGAGAATGAAGAAAATTTTGATTTGTGGGACAAATTTGGTCAATTGGAGACGTGTCGGAAATTTTTTCCGGCAAATAACAAAGACCAAAGGGGGGTCCCTTGTAGAAATTTTCTTGCGATTTCATCAAAAAGGGGGGGTTCAGACCTGGGTGCCCCCTTGTCCCGGACCCCCTCCCCAAACCCTCCGTGTTAAACTGCGAGAGAGAAGAATTCCCCCCATTCCCTTCATGGGGGAAAAGGAGAAATTCTGGGCAAGTTTTACTAAACAAAGGGTAGAACGTAGCACTGGCCAGTGGCCCAGTTGGTTCCCGTTTGGACTAACTGGGCCGAAAAGGGACTCGTTATATACTTTACCTTCATTACAAATAATAATTATCAGCATTAAAATTCATTAATACACTACAGCAGACAAAAGCTATGTTATATACCTATACACAGTTGTGACGAATTAGAAGGTACAACCCTCAAAGGAAAATTTTTGAAATTTTGTGTGAATTTGGTCGATTGGGGACGTGCCGGAAAATTTTTCCTGGGCGTGGGAAAAACCCAGGGGGGACCACGGGGAAAATTTTCCCTTTCGAAGAATTTCGGGATGCGGACGCATTGCGGACGGCTGAAAAAACTTGCGGACGACTCGAAAAAATTGCGGATGTCCGCACTGTCCGCAAAAAAACCTTGCTGTGAGTATGAAAGGAGAAAAGAAGATGACCAAATAAAATAGTATGATTAACAGGGCATTAATGATGTATAGCAGTATGCTGCGCAGGAAGGGCGTACCAAGGGGGGGGGGGCGGGGGGTGGGGGGAATTCCCTCCACCGAAATTGTTTCCCAGTGATTTTTTACACAAGGGTCACCCATTTGGTTATTGTGGTTCGGACGGAAATTCCCACCCCCCTCCCCGAATTTTTTTTCTGGGCACGCCACTGATGCTGCAGAATATACTACGCATATGATGGATAATTTTGACTGCAAAATCACAAATAGACAAATTTTAAAAACCTATAATCCTAAGTTGGGGCTTGTCCACAAATACGGATAATCGGAAATTAACTATAACTCGACACAGATTTTTTAGTCCCTTTCCAGAAATCCGCAATTAACACAGAGGAGTAACACTGTGTCCAATTTGACCACAGTGTTGATATATTCCAATTAATTTATTTCCATCAATCCGAATTTGTGAACAGCTCCTGTGAAAAAAGGGTAAATCGTCTGATGCAAAAGTCTCACTTCGCCTGAGCAACAATTTCCAGCTTTTCTTCATATTATCCGGCTCCTCGCCTTGCCCCGTGGTGCTGCACACGAACACGACCGCGCCGAACGTTGACAAACTTTGCAATGGGAACTCATCAAGTGCCAACAGGGTTGTGAGAAAATGTCTGCGTTTGGCACCTTGGCAGATCCATTCTGCCACGTCTTCTGCCGTGCCCGTTTGGCTGCCATACAGCACTGCCAGAGATCGAACTGTGGCAGCTGGTTGTTGGCAGGTCATTCCGGTGAAATCAGTTGATCAAAAAAATGGTTGAAAATAATTAATTTTGCCATTTTATGATCGAAAATTCAGGTAAAAATGACCTGTTTTGAGAGGAAAGTGTTTTGCGTCGTGGTAATTGTAGGTATGCTCGACTGACAAGAGTACAATAGCAATCGCATAACAGCTAGGTAGATGTACTCTATGCTACAAATGCGCTATACAAGTTCTTCTGCACGTAGGTACCAGCTACAAGTACATGTGCGCTTGAGCACAAAATCTCTCTCTTCGTATATATTCGTTTTTACCGATCGGATGAATGTCAACCCACCTCTTTTTCAGATAACACTCCTAATGATTGGTTGTTTTTAGCTGATACCCAAGTCTAAATTCCACAATGTAGGATCTATACGTTTTTCATATTGCTACTTTAACTGAGGGGCACTATAACACACTATTCATAATTCTCTAAAATTGGAACTATAAGGGTAATTTTTCAGGTTACGTGGGTCAGAAAAATTGAAGCGACCCACGCAGCCTGAAGTGGGTACCCGCGGGTTGAACCACGGCTCGAATTTTCCGACCAAACCCAACCCGCGGGCACACACGACCCGCGTCCACCCCGGCTTACACGCCATTGTTACTGTTGTCCGACTACCAAATCTTTCTCTAATCCAACTGTTACGTTCTACAAAAACAATTGTCGACCAAAAGACAAGATACAAGCAAAATATTTACTTGCCAACCATACAGTCGCATAAAACAATCTTTATTATACAAACAAAACAACACATTAAACAATGGCAAATAAATTAAGATAAATTATCTGTATTTACATACTTTAGTATACAAATATTTACATTTTATGACAGGTCAAACAGTGTCAAATACATTGTCACAAATTAGTTCTATAATGTTGCACTTGTTCACGCATGAATTCGACTGTACTCTGTATAAGTAAAAACAGAAATTAGCCGGGAATATTAAGATACAAAGTTGCAGGGGTCTGGCTTGCACGTAATGACCCAAAACACAGAGATGCGAGACCTAAGGTTTTGCAAGCACACAGTATACATACACTAAATTTTAGAGAATCGAAACCGCTTACAGCAGAGACCGAAACACTGTCAGCCCTGGTTTCGAGGACGTTTGTATACTGCGGCCAAATTTGAAACATTGAACTCTTTCCGGCAAAGCGAGCAAACACAAATTAGGTCTCTGGTGCAGTGGTGCAAAATTTCAGTCGGAAACAAATTAGGCATGAGTGGATTTTCGAAGTGACCCCCGGGTACACCATTGCTTCTTAGGTCGATTCATAATTAAAGCTGTATATCCGTTAAGCTCCTAAAATTACGAAAATGTCCCACCACTAATACCTAATGTACATACCTATGTAGAAGATCAAAATGTAACGTGACTGATTATATCGTAATTTTGCCAAATGAAAAAACATACGGCTGTATATAAGTATGAATCGACAATAATGCTGATTTCCAATATTGTTGTTTCTTAGTTTTACTGTATATTTCTGCCTTATCTAGTATGTGAATTGAGATAATAGAATTATACTTGATAAAAGAAATGAAAAAAACGGAAATCGAAAACAAGGAAAAAACAGAAAACGTTAACATTATTCAAAGTGCACATAAGATCACATACGACACCGTTAAAACTAATAACGCAATTAAATTAGGTAACACACAACGTCCAATAAATACAACTATAATGATACTGTGCAAAACTGATTTGAATGTATTTAGATTTATATAGCGGATAATATTTATTTTCCAAAATAAGACCACAACATTCAACTTATTAGGCTGAAAACTTGTAGTAATCAGTTTGAGGTGTTTATTTTGAAGCGCAATTCATTACATTGAAATTTACCCTACGCTCGGGTCTAATTCATGAATTTTTATTCAGCCTACGACTCTGAATTAGAAAAAAAGTTACAAACTTCAGCAAGCTTTTATTGCTACAATGCAAGTAAAAAATGATTTAACCGGCAAGGCAAATCCAGAATTGGGGAGGGGGCGGTCAAAAAGTTACGAATTGTTCGAAACATCAGAAATTTTTGTGGCAGGTTCATGAAATACAAAAGTGGGACCCAAGTTTAGTAATTAATTATGAAAATAAGAATTTCAAAAAAAATGTTCCAAGTCTATATATTATACTACAGATGCTAACAAACTCATTAACCAGTAAACAAAATTCAAACAAAACAAAACAAAAAAGGGTTGCCTTTGCTTCGCAACTGGTCGGCAACCCAACAAAAACTACAACTAACATGTCGTTAAGGAAACAAACTAGAACGACTGGCACAAAATTTGCTGAGCCCTGAGACAAAATCGGTCGCGTGATTTGCACTACTGACAGACATGGGCGTCGGGGGACATTGAGTGTAGGAAAACTTCCCTAGAAGCTACCCAGTTCGGATCTGTAGCCCCCCCCCCTGACTAGACAAATCTATCATCCCCTGACCAATTTTCACAGACAAAAAATCGTTCCAAATTTCGTCGGCTAAACCTGACCCCTCCAAATCGTCAAACCCCCCCCCCACTCATTTTTTTCTACTGCTCACGTTCACATACCTTGTACCTTGGCTATAATTTTGCTTTGCTCTTGTACCAAAATCAAAAACCGTGAAGGGGCCCCAGGTTCCAGAAACCCCCCTTCCCATAACCCCCACATAAATTTTGCTACTAGTTGCATTTTTTGATAATCGAAATTTGTTCTTTTCGTCATGAAATCACGTGTTTCCTTTTGTCTCTGATAAGTTTTGAGCCAGACCCAAGAGTTTTTTAAAAAAACCGTCAAGAGGCAACAGACTATAAACAATAATCGTGCCCTAGACAAAACCGCCACCGCTGAAGGGGGAGGACAGAGGTAGCAAGCAGCGCCAAAGAGCAAAAACCCAGAAGCATGCAGAGCAACTCATGAAAACATCTGAAAAAGCACAAAACGAGTAGGTAGGGGAAAAATGTGAGCTAACAGGATAACATCAAGAGTACATGATGTGTGTCAATCTTATAGATCTAGTAGGTACTTGTACAATCAGACGCGTCATGTGCTCTTGGTAAATGTGCATACAGGCAGTCTAAAAGCTCTCAGTACGTGGGCAGCAACCGAATTCTGGGGGACGTGGACAGCAACCGATTAAACGTAGCAACTTTTCCGGCCATTTTTGCTTTCGTGAGCTACCTTCAAAACATTCTGGGGGGAAGGATGAAACCCCCCCAAACCCGCCCATGTATGGCTCTCACTGTCCACAAGCTGTAAAAAACGTAAGCGTAATAATCTTTAAAAAACATTTCGTTAAATAAGCTCTTCTGCTGAGTGAGAAGTAGTTATATTGTGACTCCTGAGTGTCAATATTCCAGTGGAAATATTAAACGCGGCCGTTATTTGTGGATAAAATGATTTTCTTATCCAAACTTATGCACACATTTACTGTTCGTACAGCTCCATCGCCTCTCAAACAGCAAAAATTGATGATTTTTAAACACTTTTTTTGAAAATATCAAATCATTATTAAAAATGTAAATTACAGTCTTACCTATAAGACGTGAAGTTTTTTCTAGTGTGCACTGATTCGTGAAGATTGACAGTGATGCGGTGATTAAACGCTTTGAGTCAGATACGCCCTTAAAGTGGGGCAGATACCCCCTTTATCCCCCCACGTATGGAGACTTGTTAAGACTGCCTTTATACACTTATATACAAATAAAGCAACCATAAAAAACCGATAAACAGCACAATAACAGAAAAAACAACTGAGTGAATAATGGATTGTGAGAAATCAATTAGTGATTATTAAGAGTCATCCTCTTGCTCAGTGTCGCTAAAAATAAGTTGATAATAAAATTAATAAGCAAACCTTTAAGTCCTAAAAAATAAACATTATAAGCGTTGTAGCAGGTGATTAAACTTAACGAAATTATAATATAAAAAACGTATGCGCATTTTATGGTGTATCGTTCTAGCAAATAATATATACAGGTTTTGAACAATGTACACAAGCTAACACTAGGTTAATCAATAATCAAAAGGTTACTTAAGGTACAAGCCACTTAAGAATTAAGTATTAAGGTAATCTACCTGCTGTCGCCACTTAATATTTCGAGCCAAACCCCTCCTCCTACTCTTAATTGTTAAACTTTGCCGGCGTACCACCGAAAGGGGGAGTCCGCAAAATTTGGCCGGAGAGCTCCCCCCAAAATTTTGACCCCGTTACATGTGAGTATCAGTAATTCGCTCCGTATCAGTGAACCTATAATTACGAATTTGTTACCTACAAATTGTGTCTCATCCATACATGTAACGGGGTCAAAATTTTGGGGGGGCCTCTCCGGCCAAATTTTGGGGCCCCTCCCCCCCCCCCCAGATCGACCAAAAAAAAATTTCGCAAAAAGTGCCATTTTTTCAAAATTTTGGGGACCCTCCCCCCGGGTCCTCGATTTTGGGAGGGGGGTCCCCCCCATCCCCCCCCTCATACATGTATGGTCTCATCTCAATATCTCAAAGAACTTTGGTGCAGGGTTTTTTTTCAAAAAATTTTGTGTGCATAATTGTGCAAAATTTTAATTTTAGTGTGCAAAATTTTATTTTTTTGTGCAAACTGTAAATGCGTTTTCATCGCCTATATAGAAGCAAATATACACGTTTTTATACCTCTTGAGGTACATACGTATCAGTGGCGTGCCCAGAAAAAAATTTCGAGGGTGGGGAATGAGTTTTCAATTTTTGTAATGGGTCAAAAAAGGCACTTTTTAGCAATTTTAACACTCATAAAACGTCCTACAAACGCAAGATTACTAAACCAATACGTTGCAGAGGTCTGGGGGCGGCAGCCCCCCAGAAAAAATTGGCGATTTTTTCAAATGTTAGACCCAATTTGGTCAACTGGAGACTTATCAGAAATTTTTTCAGACAGCAAAATTGAAACAAAAGATAGTATATAAGTAACGTCACATCAGACAGTGTGTATATAACGCAAGTAAATGTAGCATAATATACTCGTGTAGACAAGCAAATGCACTATGCAATATAATGTACTCATGTATAAATGCGTAGGCGTTGTTGAAAGATATGTAATAACAAGGCTTAGTACACCACAAAGTTGCAGGGGTCTGGGGGCGGCAGCCCCCAGAAAAAAATGGGGAAAATTTTGATTTTAAGCCAAATTTGGTCAATTGGAGACGCATCAGATAATTTTTCCGGCCGGACCATAAAACCCAAAGGGGGGACCCTTGTGTAAAGAATCACTTGGAACACATTTCGGGGGGATTCCCATTTCCCACCATCCGTTATTGTTGTTGTAGCTCATTCCCACCATGCGTCCACCCTGGGTACGTCATTGCTGGTTGCTACTGTTGCTACTATGTTTATGTTGGTGTGCTGAGATTCTAAATATTGGAAATTACTGGCATTAGCACAATGGCTGTCAGATGCAGATCCAAAAAATTTTTGAGCGAGGGGAAGCCGACCCACTTCTCATACCTTTATCCTGCAAAAAATGTGTTCGCCATAATTGGCGGGGGTCTTAGGGCGGTAGACCTGAGAAGCGACAGCTTTTGTGGAGTTTTGAAATAAAATTTGCATTAAAAAAGCAAATTTAAGCAACACTTTGTTGACGAATCTGCGCTATTGCTGGACCTAGGGGCGGCAGTCCCAAGAAGCTAGAGCGTTTGTAGAATTTTGAAATAACTTTTGCATTGAAAAACATATTCATCAACACTTGTTTAGGAACCTGAACCTGGGTCATTGCTGGGAGCTGGGCGGGGCGGCAGTCCCTTGAAAATGCAGAAATTTTTTATTTTTCGAGCAACATTTGGTTAATTAAAGACTTAACGGAAATTTTATGGCCGGGCCAATAACAATTTCCAAGGGGAAAAATGTGTAACATTTTCGTGTAAAATTGTGTAAAAGGTGTAAAAATTGTGCAAAATTTTACGAGGAAAAAATTTCTGGGCGATTTTAAGAAAAATAAAACTCTAGCAGTTTGAACAGCAATTACACAAATCATGTGCCAATTGCAAAAAAGCAGTATATATAAAAACCTGCCGCCTGGATGCCGCCAGTGATGCCAGTATATGCAGGGGTCTGGGGGCGGCAGCCCTCAGAATTTTTTTCGATTTTGCATTAAAAACAGTGCATTTTGAACACATCCCAGGCCCATCGGGCACTGTGCATTATTGTGCAAAATTTTAATTTTTGTGTGCAAAATTTTAAAAAAGTGTGCATTTGCACAGGGTTTTGCACAAAAAAAACCCTGCTTTGGTGCGCCCCCCCCCCTCTTAGTATGCCATGTTTCTCCACTATAAAAGCATGCCAAAAGATTAGTGTCCGTGTAAATCTTAATACTCAGATAATAACCAAATAGTTACGCTCGAACTAAAGACACCAAAAAGCAAAATAAAAAAACACGGTTAATACTAAGCGTTGTAAGCGGATACTTATATTAAACACAAAACAATAACGTTGATCATACATTTACTTCCACAAAAAAATTGCTATTTCAACCATCGAGAGTACTTGGGCACCAAGAGTAAAGATGAATCACACTTATAAATCCATATCCATTCAACCGGCAAAATGACACAATAATCAGGCCACCGCCAAAAGCCAAATGCTTCGGTTTTATTCATAACCAGCAGTATCAGTTTATCATCATTTTGCCAGCTGAACGGACAAACGGCTGTAAGTATGAACCAACCCAACCCAAATCCCAGCTTGCTTGCGCACGTTACCCCCTTTTCAAAAATCACCTGGACGCAAAATTGGCACTTTGTGACAGAAAGGAATTGCCCTGAGACCCCCCCTGGGCGGTTGGTCGTCGGCTGGTGATCTGTCTCTGGCGCTCCAGAAAGGAATGGGGGGTGCAGGCGGCGCCATTATTGCTCGGCCCCCCGGGACCCGGCGCTACAGACCCGCTGGCCGACATGAGGCTAGACAGACGATCCTCCACGGCCTTACGGTGCAATTGCATGGCCTGAAATGCATTGCCGGGTTAAGTGGATTAAACGGATTAGATTAGCATGCTGTTCACAAATCCGGATTATCGGGATTAGATTAATTATTATTGTTGAATAGAAAGAGGATGCCCCAATTTAGAAAGAATGAAAGAGATGGAGGCGCCGGGAATCGAACCCGGGCCACCTGCTTCGAAGTCAGGCATGCTAACCACTACACCACAGCCCCCGAGTCTCATAGGCCCTAATTCTCATTTACAACAGGGTCCCCCCTTCGAACATCGTTGCGACCCTGCAACGATACTCGGTCGATACTCATGCTCCCGGGGCGAACCCGATGCCTCAAGGGCGGAGCACATTCACACGTAGGCCTCCAAGCCTACTTCAATCACACCACACTCAGGGTTTCCTGGCTTACCCGCAACCACAGGGTTTCTCGATCTACCCAGAACGATTCCCAACCAATACCGAGGGTTTTAACCGGCTCACCCTTAACCGAAAGCGAGGGTTTTCTCCGGTTCACCCCTAACCGAAACCGAGGGTTTTCCGGCTTACCCTTAACCGAGGGACCCCACAGGAAAGAGACTATGTACACATTCATACTGCACACAGCACGAGTACCGTAAGGGTTGAAGTGCCAACCTCAACCCAGGGCATGGGGCTCCTAACCCACCTCCAAAGACGGTTCGGGGATAGGGCTGTCCTGAGGACCCGGCCCTATCCTCTCCGTCCTGTCACGGTCGCCACTATGTTGAATAGAAAGAGGATGCCCCAATTTAGAAAGAATGAAAGAGATGGAGGCGCCGGGAATCGAACCCGGGCCACCTGCTTCGAAGTCAGGCATGCTAACCACTACACCACAGCCCCCGAGTCTCATAGGCCCTAATTCTCATTTACAACATTATTACTATTACCATAATTATTCAGTGGTAAGTCAAGTTCAGGTTAATTCCGTTCATCTCAAATAATCTCAAATAGTCAAATCTCAAATTGATAGCTTGAAATCTTATCATCTGTGATAGCCTGTGATAGCTTAATATCTTATCATCAAGTTGAGATTAATTCAACACATTTGCACTAGCTTAAGCTCTTATCAATATTTTCAAAAGTAGATTAATACAAATCCTTATTAAGTACTCTTGATATTATAAAAGGAAAGTTACGCTTAGCTTTTCAGACAATATTATGTCATGAGTGAATTATTGAAAAAAATCATTTTACAATAATAACAATTGTTTTTTAGCCAGGAAAACCCAGATCAAAGCTTCGCCGAAACAGCTATTTTTGTCATGCACCGTAATTACCAAAAAAATTAAATATAATCTGTTAAATCATTTTTTAGGAAAAAACAGTCAATTTATATACCATGCTATGGAATGCAGTGGTAATGAGTCTCTCTTCCTGCTCTTTCATAATACGCGTCCGCTCCTGCTCTTCCTAGAACAAAAAACTGCACTAAAAAATGGTCCAATTCGTTACCAAAAACAAATAAATCCTGATGCATGGGAAAGTTGTGATGAGTCAAGATTTCCGATTTGTTGGTCTTGTCTGAGGTAGAGGTGCCTTAGGCGAGTACGATATTATGTGAAAATAAGCAAAAATGCAGAACTTTGATTATTCACCTGCGTATCTCCACCCCTTAGTCCACAAAACCCTAATCCCCTTAATCCACAAAACCCGTTTAATCCCCTTAATCCGGCCTACCAGCATCCGTTGCACCAAACGCTCCTTGTCCTGCAGCTCTCGTTTCAACTGGTCCACATCCGCTCGACTATACAGACCCGATTCCGCGCTATTCAAACTTTTGGCCGATTCCAAGGCTTCGATTACCTGCAATTATTTTTTCCAATTTTAAGCGATATTTTCATGGCTGGAATTCACAAAACCTGTCCATCTAATGATACAGATCTCCTCAGATTTCATCACCACACCACTTCTTTCAGAAAAAGTTTAGCAAAACTGCCCAAAAAATTGCAAAAAATTCACAGCCCGCCCCAGAGATCAGGCAATCTACCGATTTATCCAGTTTCTGTTAATCTGTTGGTAAACCCAACCAGAGATGCATGGGGTGAATCGGCGAGGGGGGTGCCCGACCCCTGGCGGAAGGGGGGGGGGGTGGTCCCTAGTTTTGGCCATTTTTCGGCGACAGCCGAAAATTTTTCTGAATTTTTCGATTTTCAACTCATTTTTGGGGTACTTTTTTCGCCGCGGGGGCGTAATTTTTTTGCAATTTTTCAACTTTTTACGCATTTTTGGGGCACTGTCTTGGCCATCAGAGGGGTGGTGGGGGGTTGAGGGGGGGGGCTGCCGGATGTCTGAGGGGGGGCTGTCGACCCCCCTCAGGGGGGGGGGTGGATACCCCCCTACCCCCCTATGTGCATCTATGAATCCAACACGTTCCCATGGTTACCATAGACAGGTATTTTTGAGATCATGTTCTATTTTGTTCGAAAAAACATATTACGCATCGTTTAAAGTTGAACACCTACCATGAATGAACTGTGTTGTAAAGACAAAGATGACTTCATCATATCATAGTGTTGTAATGTCAAAACTTTCACGCATTGCATAATTCAATAACATTTCTCGATTTCCCCCTCAATTTTAGCCAATACAGCCCAAAACAGCCAGTCTAATAAATAATAAAAAATCAGTAATTCAGTAATCTAAAACTAGAGAAACAACAAATCTTGTTTAATTCAGTGACAAAAAATCACAGACTCATCAACAAATTAATTCAGTGTCCTGAAAGCCACGAATTAACATTATGTTTTGTCAGGTGAAGATTCTTGCCTTAAGTCTAGGCCACTCGCCCTACCAAAAGCTTGATAGTTTTGCCCACATTTTCGGGACCCTCCCCCCGGCCCCGCGATTTAGGGTGGGAATCCCCCATCCCCCCTATCAAGTATAAATCTAGTAAACCCCCCCCAAACCCTTCCTCAAAAAATGACAATAAACTACCGTGCGGGCTTTTTCCAGATAAACTTTATATTTGGCCTCTTGATTTTGATATTTCTCCACTTGGGCTTCAAAGTCAGCCAATTTGGACTCTAAAATAAAACGCATCATTATCAGCTGGGCCTAAAAAAGCCAGACAAAAACACCAAAAAAATAACTCCTGATAAATATACTTCACACTTTTATATGCCGCAAAAACGGAACTGGCAACCATCTCAAAAGTCAGTAATCTTTATGCAGACTTTTACTTTCATCAACTTCAACTGTTACTTCAGCTTTTATCAAACATTTTTCAAGCTTTCAGAATATAACGGCCCGAATGACAGATATTATCCAAAAAATAGCTAAATAGAACTTCCAATAGCTGAATGAGCTATTAGGCTCCGTTCCTTTTTATTTCCCCCCTGATTATTTCAAAGTGTCAACTTTTTTCTTATTCAATTCAAATTGACCTTGTACACCCATCACATAAGGGCATCCTCCCCATCTAATTTGCATAATATGTATGCATGTATGCATGTATGTATTATCAAGGGATGGACCGAAAATTCGGTATTCGGTATTCGGTTTTCGGTACCGAAAAGTAAATTTTCGGCCGAATACCTGGGGGGGGGCAGCTCCCCTCCAGATTTGAGAGCCAGGGACAAGCCCCCCTCACAGTTGACCCATCGGGACAGGTCCCTCCTTGGTGCTGAAAAAAGGTGTCCGAAAACTCTAAAATCGCCCCACGTTGCTGTAAAATGCTTCAGCAAAAAGCGAAAAAATAGCTCAAAATATCCAACTTTTGCAAAAAATTCCCAATTTTAAAGCAAAAATTGAAAACTCTTGCGTTTTCGTCAGTTCAAGCCCCCAAACGTCGAGACAAGCCCCCAGACCGAGACCCCGCGGCATGTATCTATGCCTATGTGCATACCTCGTCCAACTGCGGTCAGAGGAAGCTGAAAGTTGTGTAGTTTTTTTGCTGGTGCTTATTGTGCATTTTTCTATAGTATAGATTCTTCGATTCTATAGCATCGACTTATTCTTTGATACATTTTGCATGAATAATTAAGATCAAACGTTTGCATATAGCATATATTTATGTATGCGTAGTATATTAATATTCTGCATCTTCAAGACCTGAGAAAACATTCGCTAACTTATGCTTGACAACTATTCGGTATTCGGTATTCGGTGAAATTTTTTTCGGTCCCATCCCTAATATTATCCTCAGTTGCATATTACCCTCATACTAATTGCCTATTCTACCCGCCACCCATCTTACATCCCCACACAATTTGCATATCACCCTCTTTTGCATAATCTACCCGCCCCCCTAATCTGTTTGCATATTACCCTCATTTGCCAAAGCCACACGCCCCCCCGGCCCTAATTTGCATTTTATCCTCATTTGCATAATCTATACGCCACCCCAAATTGCATATTACCCTCATTTGCTTGCCTAATTCACAGCCACCCTACTTGGCCTATCAACCTCTTTTATCTAATCTACACTCCCCTTAATTTGTATATTACCCTCATTTGCATAATATACACGCCACTCACGCTACATAACCAGCTAATTTGCATATTATTACCTCATTTGCATAATTTACACTCCCCCGTAATTTGCATATTACCCTCATTTGCATAAGATACACGCCACTCACGTTACATACCCACCTAATTTGCATATTATTACCTCATTTGCATATTACCCTCATTTGCCCAATCTACACTTGCCCCCCTAATTTGCATATCACCCTCATTTGCATAATCCCCCACCTTTCTCCCTCATCTGCCGTTCCATCAGCGCCATCTGTTCCCTGGCCTTGGCCACCTCCACACTAGCTGTCTCCAGTTCCCGATGTTTGTCGGCCAGCCTCTGTTTGGCCCCCTGCGAGCCCTCCCCGTCCGCCACCGCCGACCTGGTCTCTTCCACCGACGCCTCCAGTTCCAGGATTCGCTTGTTGGACAGCCTGAAAGTATTTAAAGTGTGATAAAAAATATATTATAGTTGCACCACTTGAGAAAATGAAACATGTGATTTCATTACGAAAAGAATAGATAGATTTTGACTATCAAGAGTACAGCAAGTAGTCGCAGAAGTTATGCCGCGTAAGCGAGTAAGTGGCGCATCCATCTTTTGTCAGATTTTAACTTTTTTCACGGAGTGATCCTGACTTTCATACCCTCTGCGAGTTTCGTTCAGTCAGTCTGTCCTCGGACAAGCCCGGAACGTGAGAGCAACGCGCAACACAACTTTCAACATCCCCATAGCTTTTTACAAAAACTGAGTTGGTTTTTTACTTCTCAAATTTTTTGCACAATTAGTTTTTGCATTTTTTCATTCTCGAACTTTTCTTTAATATTCTATTCTTATATAATTATTATTATTAATCATAGAACTTTATTTTACTGTAGAAGACGAAAAAATTACTGTTTTTTACTTATCGAAATTTTTAATTTAACCTTTAACAGTAAGTCTTAATTTCAAACTTTTTTAGTTCTTAGACAAAGTAGAAAGTTCAGAGTTCAATAATTGCTGATAAAACTAAGGTGGAACTTAGACGAAACGCTTTCGACGATATCTTGATTAATCACGTATTCACAGCGATTTGTTCAAACGGCTGTAAAGAAGAAATTAGATCACCTATCTTGACGGCCACCTCCCCAGCCTCATCTATAATAAAAGATTTCTCTTTCTTTAATTTGGAAAAATTTAACCTAAAAAAAGCCTCTCAGTTTAACAAACGAAAGGCTCCCATTTCAAATGCGACAGCTGATCATTAATTACACTCTGCCAAAGCCAAACCCCATACAAACGCGCCTGACAAAACAGAATTTTTTCAGTTAGCTTCAAGGCTTGTCCTACAAATTTAATTGATAATTAGGGCTCCTTTTGGAGGATTAATTTTACAAAAAGCCTAATGTCAGGGCTTTGGAAAATGTCTATCCAAAGCTTCAGCTTTAGCCAAAATTACCCTCTGACAAATGTCTTGCAAAGTTTAATTAAAGACTTATCAATACTGAAAAAATAAATCCCGGTTGCTAATTTAACATTGGTCAAACAGCAGGTATATTAGCGGCATAAAGGATCAAAAGTTTGGCAATTCTGTCTACAGACCTGATTACCGAGACTACACCATTTTAGAGGCATACATGTAGTTGGGGGAAGAACCCCCCTCCAAAAATAATACGGTGCAGGGGGCGGGAAGGGGGTCCCGCCAGGGGGAAAAGATGGGGGAGGGTCCCG
>JASANF010016169.1:0-13031 GCA_030248245.1 Trissonchulus sp. WLG1_4
TTATAAATATCGCATAAGACCTCGTGACAGATCGTTAGGGCAGAAGCAACAAATATTAGGGTTCATGCCACTTATTTTTTGCTAAAATTTAATGATACTTTTTGATGCCGAATTTCAGATTCAGATGACTGCTGAGTTGCTGATTACTAGGATCTTTAGTGAATATTTTAAAATACACAGTATTAGTTCTTTCAACCGGTTGTTAGTTATCATTTATTAGTTTTCCCTTGCCCTAGCTCACCTGACCATCAACACGAGTTATTCTATGCTTCATTTTCTTCGGAACCCAACCACGATTCACCAAAATTACTTGCCTAAAAACCAATAACGGAATTTTATAAGACAGAAGCAGGAACAGCACAAATCTAGAAGTACATAATAAGAAGAGTACAACAGCGCCTCGCAGATGTAAAAGACTAGAACGAATGCTTCTTTTATCCATTTTTCAATAAGGGTTCCCACAACTTCAATTTTACGTGTGAATCATTGGCGGAACGGAACACAACAGTTTATGTGCGCACAAAGCGTTTCTTCAGCCGAAACTTTTGCTAGAACAAAAAAACTTAACTCTTACACCATTCGATAACCTAATGTCACAGCTAACGCCATTTTTTGCATGCACCAGACGCAAAATACCTAAGTATATAGTATTTGGTAGCTGTTTGGAAATACAAACTCTCATAGTTAAAAGCGAGAGTTTATATATATTCACAAACATACGATGGTACGAAGACTGATTTCATATTTCAAGCATACCGAGACTGATTCTTGAATGTTCAGAATGCAATACTTTAATTAAAAACGTCAGGGTTTTTTCAAAATCGGCACTGTGTAAATGTTGTGTAAATTAAAAATTTGCTGTGTAAATTAAGGGTATGTTGTGTAAATTTTTGAAAGTGTGTATTTTGGCATTTCTAGGTAAAAATTTACCGTTTTTGCACATAAAATGTCATATTTCGATTTTGAAACTCGAACTACATACAAAAATAAAAAAAATATGAAAGAATTGAAAATTTTTGCGTTTTTGTCAGTTCAAGTATCCGAAACGTAAGGACAAGCCCCCTAAAAGTTTGAACAGTCTGAGACAAGCCCCCACTCCCAGGCCGAGACCCCGTGTACAAGTGTGGTTTACACAGATAGATAGAGAGTTGTTTTATCAGCCAGATCCTACACATTTTTTTCAAATTCGGGTGTAAAACACGACCGTGGGCTTTTAAAGTAGTTTAATATATTTTACAAGAAGCTCAGAATGGCTGTTTTCACTTTCAACTTTCAAGTGCATAAAAAAGAATGCTAAAGTAAAAAAACCACAAGCCGTTTCAGAGCAGAAACTGAAGATTTTTTGATTTTGGGTCAAAAATTAGACTTAATTTTGTTACCACAAAGAGGTCACAGGCCGCAATCGCCACTTCGCGAATTTTTTCAATTTTTACAACTTAAATAGGCCATTTCATCAACTTTTGGGGGAAAATGGGGCTGTGTAAATCAGTGTGTATTTTTATTTTTTGTTGTGTAAATTAGGCGGCCGATGTGTAAATACACCCTATTTTACACAAAAAACCCTGATCGTAACCATTCAAGTATTTAACTTTTACTTCTGCGAAACTGTCGAAAACATTACTACCACTACAGATACAAAACTTGAGTCAGTGAGGATGAAATAATCTTACAGAAGACAAAAGCAAACAAGTATCAACCCATTGTACGTTTCCTATTTACCCTGAATCCTTGAGCCTGAATGGTGTGACCACATGAGCACCAATATTTGCACTAGAAGACGACAGCCCACGGCTATAGTTGGCGCCTTCGACTTTCATGCGAGGTTCCACGAGAAATTCGCGATCATGCAAAAATTCTCCCTCCACAATCACTGGACGATATTCCAACTTGGCGAGCTCGGCAGGACTAAAACACTGAAATTGCCGGAAAACTAGAACCGATACTCCACCTTTTTATCAGTCGCTGGGCTTTTATTTTCATAAGATCATTTGATTCAGTTATGACAACAACATTTAAGATTTTACTTGTCCTATGCGGGGAGCAAGGCGGTTCCTACAAGAAGCATATATACAGGGTTGGCAGTCTCGGTCTCGGTCTCGTAAAAAAACCCGAGACTAGGCTGGTCTCGGTCTCGGTCTCGGTTGAAAAACCGAGACCTGCCATAGGGTGGTCTCGGTATTTCAGATGAGACTTGTAGTTTTCAAAATTTTCCAAAATCACAAATTTTTTTACAAATTATGTTTCCAAATTGAATGCCAAGCATGAAATGGTTAAAACTGTCTGCTGCAGAAGAATGTTAGTTCACCGGCAAACTCTGGCTACCTTCAAGTTTAAACTTTGTATATCAAGCTAGATTTTATATTAAAGTTTGAGCTAAAATGGGTTGTCTGTCTGACTTAGCGATGTTGCATTAGTATGTGGAACCTCTTATGTTAAGCAGTAAAAATACTGACCATCATTTATATACCAAACAGTGTTACCTTTGTAGCTGATCTGTAATTAAAAATTTGCTGGCTTCTGCGACTTTACTAATCTCGAATTGGGTGGCAGTTTAATTGAATTTCTTAAGCCCCAACCTCTCAACACATGTCAAAACATTACGTATATATATCTGAAAAAACCTAAGTACAATCAAATGCTTTTTGGGCTATGGAGTGGTTGGGGCATCAAATCTTCCCCCCACATAACTGTGACAGCGTGAGAAACTTTTCTGGTCCGTGATGATGCTGCTATCACTTATCAGAACTTCCGATAGTAGCACTACTGCACCAGCACGGACGATTCTACGCTGGCACCTGAGTCAGCCTGCCAAAGTGAAAATATGTGTATATACACAATGCACTATAAAATGTGGTATACGAAGTGTGCGAAACTTTCAAAAAATAACCAAAAGTTGACAAAACAGCGGGAAAATAATACTATTCTCCGGTTGTCACTCTCCTACTCTCATGCATCCGGTCGTTTCAATGTTAAGTTTCTCGCAACTTCGCAAGTCATACACTCATACAACCTAACCTAATCGTCACTTTTTTGTATATACCTTAATAACTATTTTTTCACGTTTCAAAGTATCTCAAATTTTTAAAATTGAAACTTGAAAAAAGGTCCCCCAAGGGCTAGTCTCGGTCTCGTAGGTCTCGTTTCGGTGGTCTCGGTTGCCTGGTCTCGGTCTCGGTTGCAAACCCGAGACTTGCCAACCCTGCATATATACTTGGCCGAATAGCTCAAGCATATATGCGGGTCTCCCCGTTAAATTGGGGGTCCTCAATTCTTTATAACCTATACTCGTTTTCTTGTGCTTCATGCACTTTAATTGTATTTCTAAGCTGTATTGTTGACTGTTAACATTTCAAAAGACTTTTTCATAAACCCATAATACATAAATAAACTGTTTTAGAGTTTTTAATTTTACGTGTAAATTACCACACTTATGTTTTATTTATTTGTATATGTGATGAAATGTACTTTTAAATGTGTATGAATTTACAATCTGTATGTCTCACACTCTTTCACTCTACCGTCCTCATAGACTAAGATAAATCACAAAAATTTAAACTTTGTGTCACTTCTGCTTTCACATGCCTAGAAAGTAAGTTCTAGATATTAGTGTCTTTTACATGTCCAAGGTCTCTTCCGCGTTTACTTCTATATGATAAAATGTATGTAAGTTCTGCATATCTGCATATGTACTATTATAAAGTTTTCTTGTGTGCAAAAAAGAAAAACTGCTCCACTGCAAAGATTCTTAGCTAAACTTCACTTCCCTTCTATTAATTTGCTGTCCTAACTTCATTAATCATTTTCAACTGAAATTTTCATTAACCACAGAGGACCTACAATGAGCCGATGGCCGCCACTAACAGTTTAAAGAATTGCTTATACTAGACTAGTATAAGTAATATACATTATTGATAAAATAATTGACACATTCTGAGAGCTTATGCTTAGTTTTCGGTATAACCCAAAATGATGTCCGGCACGTCCCTAAGAACTAAACAAACGGTGAGTACTGAGACTACGACAAAAGAAGACACTCGTGATTTTCGAGTAAGTTTTGAATGCTTTATTATATAAAAGAATGCCACACAAACACAAAACGTTTGGGATTCCCAAGAGTTCAGTTGCTTGCGCCAAGGCCAAAAGGCTTGCGAGGAGAGCCCCAGTCACAAGATAGCCCAAGCTCACACTCATGCAACCATCAGCCAAGCCAAATCAGAAACATAAAAAGGGGGCTAACAATAGGAACGTAACTTGTCCTAGTATAATGGGACATCGGAATCTTGTGACTGGGGTAGGCGACACGGGACCGCCAGTAAAACCAGGCCTCCTGCTCCTCCCGCGTGAACCTCAGATTACTTGGTGGCCCCCCACAGCCAGGGGAACATACACATATATACACATAATATGTTAAAGAAGCAACGCCTGCTGGCAAGCCATGGGTAATCCTCTTGGCCTTCTCAGGCTGAGGACAGCTTGAGTCGTTTCCAAGCGACACCGCAGCTGTGAGGGCGGTAAAAAAAACTTGTCCTATGCTTCACTTTACAGAACGGCGTATTGCTTGCAGTCAGAGCATTTCATCTGCTAAAGTATATATATAAAAAGAAATCATATTCAAGCGTACCTTCTTGAATTTTTTGATAGATTTAGTTGACTGCCATTTTACACTGCCAAGAACAGTGCAACAGTCTACTTCAATACTAAAAAGTCAGCACAAAGCAGGGTTTTTTTTCAAAATCGGCACTGTGTAAATGTTGTGTAAATTAAAAATTTGCTGTGTAAATTAAGGGTATGTTGTGTAAATTTTTGAAAGTGTGTATTTGTGATCGAACTGATTTAAGTTCTGATCGGGATCTGGACTTTTTGTTTGTATATGGTTGTTATTTTTTTAGATTATGTTTTATTGGTTGTTGTGTTTTTTGTGGATGGATGGATTCTTTCTTTGGATGGACGTGTTTTCATTTACTCGTTATGTTGTAATTGCTTTCTTATTTTTTATATTATTTTAAATCTATTCCGAATTTAATATTATATATTTACGGAAAGTACAAAAACAACAAAACCTAAACACATACACTTATACACTACATATAAATAGCACACCCATTATTTCCATTTCACTCTCCAGTAAACACCTCTTTTTCCTCCCTTCCTCTCCTCCCACCTCATCCTCCCCCCCTCCCCGCCCCCTCTTTGCCCCTCCCCTAAAAATATGCCATAAAAATATTTTAACACTTCTTATAATATAATTATCGTAAAATATTTGGAGCGGGGGAGACTACTCAACATAATACATTTACTGCAGATGCAAAATAACACCACAAACCCACAAAAAAAAAAACAGAGCGGAAAGGACGACTGTCGGGTCGAGAGAGAACGCACCACAAAAACAAATCATCAACAGAGAACGTAAAGAAAAAAAGGGCACCTAATAGCAAAAAAAAAAGCATTAAACGAAAACAAACTAACAGACCAAGGTCCAGGTGAAGGCACCGACACAATAAATTAATAAGAAAAATAGGAAAAAAAAAAAAAAAAAGGAAGAAAGCAACATAAACAGAGTGTAATAAAAAAAGTAAACAACAAAATTATATTCAAAAAAAAGAAAATTTGATAAAAAAAAAAAAAAAAAGAAAAAAAAACAATACAGAAATTATAGAGTTGCAGAGCACAAGAAAAAAATTTAAAAAAAAAAATAAAATAATTTAAGCCAAATTATGTCAATAAGAGACGTAGGGTATGATTGTTATCCTCCGTTAGAACCCAACATATTAAACCCCAAAGTTGCCGTTTCTGGGACCAAAACAAAAAAAATAGGTATTCAATAATAAAAAAAAACTAGTCAACAGAGAACAAAAACCAAACCAAAACCAAAAAAAAAAAAAAAAAAAAAAAGTAACGTCACATCAGTGTGTTGCACAAGCAACTGTAGCATAATGTACTCGCGTATACATGTCATGCATAGGCTTTGTCGAAAGATAATAACAAAGAATAGTAAGCCGGGGTCGCAGGGGTGGTGGGGACGGCAGCCCCCAGGAAAAAATAAGGGGAAATTTTTGATTTTCAGGTCAAATTTGGTCAATTGGAGACGTATCAGAATTTTTTTAGGCCGGGCGATAAAAACCAGAGGGGGGACCCATGTTGACATTTTCTTCAGGTTCGACCAAAACGGGGGGGGGGAGTCGCGACCCCCCCCCCCTGGCTACAACCCGGCTGGGAAAAATGTACAGATGTCCACTATGCACACACTTGAAACAATTACTAGAGTTATATAAATGGTGGGCAACAAGAGCGCGGGGGGGCTCTACAGCGCGGGGTGCCTCGGCCACCTAAAGAGCGGAGCGGCGGGGGGGGGGGGTAAGGGCGAAAATTTTACCAGCGTCCACCTCTGTGTGGGCTAACACATACATGAGAACTTTAACACACAATAAATAAGATAAGTGATAGAACGACAACTAAAGTAATCATATTGTGATGTACACAATGGCGGGGGTCTGGGGGCGAAGCCCCCAGAAATTTTTTAGATTACACTAAATTTTGAAAATTTGAGACGTGAAATAATTTTCAAAATCCCGAATATTTTGACTTTGCGACTTGAAATCGGGATATTTACCCTCGGGATTCGGGATCGGGATCCCGTTCGATCACTAGTATTTAGGCATTTTTTAGGTTAAAAAGTCCTTTTTTCCACTTAAAAAAACAAAAATTTTGCCTTTCCAACTTACGAACCACAAGATAAAAATTATGAAGAATGAGAATAGAGTGTACGCTGTGCACCCTAGTGCCGACTGCACCCGAAAAACACCTTATACGCAGGTTTACACAGAGGTTTACACAGAGTTATACACAGGTTTACGCAGGTTTCATCAGCCAGATCCTACACATTTTTTAACTCCGAGTTTAAAACCTGCCTTGCAGCTTTGATATTACTTTGATGTATCACATATATAATATGTAACAGCACCAAAATTTTGGGTATATACCCCTCCCCCCCTGGTGGGGGACTCCCTTCCCCTGAATCAACGAGCCCTCCTCTTCCAAGACTGACGCAATTTTTACATTTTTTAGATGAAAGTTAGGTAAAAATCGCTTAAATTTCATCAAAAATGGCCAACTTTTAAGTGCCAGTTTTAGGAAGCCCGCAGAAACTGGAGATTTTTTGTTTTTGAGTCAAGAATAAGACTTATTTTCTTTATTACAAAGCGGTCACAGGCCGCAGTCGCCACTTGGAGATTTTTTGTAATTTTTACTACCAAACAGGGTTTTTTTTTCATTTCTTTCTTGGTGGCCAGCTGGCCACTAGACCCAAAGTTTTAGTGGCCAATGCAAAAATTTAGTGGCCAATTTGAAAAATGCGTTAAGAATTTACTGAGTTAAAAACACAGAAAATTACTTAAGGTGGTAGTGTCGCCAAAGCAGTTTTGGTCACAGGCTGCAAAATGAGAACTTTTTGCTTTGAAATTGTACGTTCACTGAGAAACTAGTAAAATGCCATATGGTGTCAAATAAATACTGCCAGACACTAAACTACCAATATCTTTCAATATTTTTAACCAATCACCATTTGTGAGCCAGACATCACACAATAGAGACATAAAATTTCAAAAAATGAAGCCAGATATAAGATTGGCCAGCTTGTGAAGTACATGTAATGTTTTGACGCACAAGTTTTTGCCACAAATAAGAAAAATGAAAAATAAAGATTCGTTTTTCCTTTGATTTCAAAATAAGTGTTTAAATTTTTTACAATTTATCATTATTGCTGTGAGTACTTTACAGGTTACGCACAGTTTCACAGTTCAAAGAGGCATTACTCCACAACCACTCAAGCAATTTGCACTAAATTTTGTGTGCATAAACTGGAGCATATGTGCTTTTACTTTGTGTAAAGAATCTAAACAAAAAAATTTTTAATTGTGACGAAATTATCGAACGTGAATAGGTTTTCAAAACGTCATTTTTCCGACTTTGCGACTTCACTGCTAATACTGCATCAATTTTTCTGAAACTTGGCACAAATATTTGCCTTGAATCATATTTTTAGAATATATAAAGAACAATGACCTATCTTTCACTGTAAAAGTTTTATAGTCGCGCAAAATCGACTGCTTTCGCGACACTACCCCCTTAACCGAGAGGCCGGCCGCTTCCAGAAGCTGGCGAATTGGGAAATTTCACGAAGTTTTTTAACTAATTACAAACCACGAATTCACTAAAATGTCAATTTTGCAATAGCAAAACAGCTAAAACGATACACTACATATATAATGTATATATTAAGCAAAATATGCACCCATGTACACATATGTACTACACATGCTATCATGACCGACAAACCCACTGAATCGCAGGATTCTGGGGGCGGTAGCCCCCCAAAAAAATGCAGAACTCCTTGGTTTATTGGTCGAATTTGGTCAATTGGAGATGTATCAGGTTTCAGAAATTTTTTTCAGCAATTTCAGCTAGGAAAGTTAAATCGAAAGGGCAAGGGGGAACGTCACATCACAGTGTAGTACACAAGTAAATGCAGTATAATGTACACTCGTGTACACATGCATCGGCTTTGATGAAGGATAATAATAAGGAATGGCAAGCCACAACGTTGCAAGGTTCTGGGGGCGGTAATCCCTAGGAAAAAAATTGAAAATTTTTTTTGGTCAACTGGAGACGTATCGAAAATTTTTTCGGCCGGGCGATAAAAACCAAAGCAGGGACACTTGTGTACAATTTCAATGGGAAAATTTTCGGAGAGGGGGGTGGCGGTGCGCCTAGATCCGCCCCTGGTATAGTATATAAAAGCCTGCTTTGTCAGTTTGAACAAATTTTGATGAAAGGGAAGCGTTCTCGTCACATAACAGCTGTTGTGTTATATACTCTATGATGTATATACACGTACAATTTAATGTTTAGTAGAACCTTTGGTTCCCGATTTTTACATGTGCGATGCGCCTTGCTACACTGCGTGTGAATGAGAATATAGCAGAACCTAAAATTCACTTATTCAGCATTCAGGTAGCCCACTAATCAATGACAAGAATCAACAAAAATTTACAATAAAAAATTCATATTGCTGTCAACGAAACCGAAGTACATACAACCGCGATACAATAGAGCACACTCAGACGACAGTGCGTATGGGCATTGAAAGCAGTGCGTATAAGAGTCAAGATTGTGCAGTATATATACATTGCATTGATAACCTGCATGGCGGTCTGGGGGCGACAGCCCCCAGAAGCTGGGCGATTTTTTTGATTTTGAAACACATTCTTCATTTTAAACTTCATTTTTTGGTGGCCAGGCTGGCCACCAGCCCAAAATTTTTAGTGGCCAATTTATAATTTTAGTGGCCATGGCCACCAATTTGGCCCAAAAAAAAACGCTGCTACCAAAATAGGCAGTTTTATCAATTTTTGCACGGAAATAGGGCTGTGTAAATCAGTGTGTATTTTTATTTTTTGTTGTGTAAATTAGACGGCCGGTGTGTAAATACACCCTATTTTACACAAAAAAAACCCTGGGACAAAGTATATAAAAACATAATACTTTCTGAAAAACAACCTGCTTTCCCGCGACCCCCATTAATATCTGTTCTGCAAATGGTTGGACAAACCATAAAATAACACCAACAAAACCTACTCATCAATTGGTAAAGGCACTGGTTGTTGAAACAGTTGATCTTCTAGCTTTTTTATGAGATCAAGTTTCCAAGCTCTTCGTTTTACTTGCCAACAGCCAAGCCCAAACGTAGTGACTGGAATTGTCTAAAATACTGAGAATACATACACACGTTACAAAAACGATCCGCTCCAACAGTGTATATATGTAGCTTTGTATGTATTTTGTGTCTTGTTTCTGTAAGTTAAAATTTGTACGTATATCCATTAACTTTTTGGGATATATACACAAAACTCACAGTGTTCATAAATGCAAACCACATGTAAATAAGGCTAATACTTTTAATACCCTCAAGCCCCAGTATATATATATATATATATATATATATACAGATTATCTGGGACACGTTCAGTATTTCTCTAACAAAAACACATACGAAGCAATCATGACTAACTTACCAAAAGAAGATATTCCCATGGAAACGATTTTCCTCTAGCCACTGCTTGCTGCACAGATCTATATTGAAACAGCGAGTCAGGCAAACGTCGCGTCAAAACCCAGGCCCGCACCAGACAATATCTTGCGGCCATAATCTAGAATTTTCAAAAAGTCAACGTGTATTTTATTACACTGCAGGGATTCGTCAAACTAAATTTGGCTGGACTATACTTACAGCAGCCATGATTTCGGGCGTCGTATCTCAAGAAAGTAGCAAAGCAAAGCATTTTTTTAGAAAATCCAACAATTCAAATGGGTGTCCTTGAAGCAAAAATGCATCTTACACGGTGCTCCACTAAAAAAGGTACACTTTATACCTCCAGTTGCACTTAACCCCCACTTTGACCCCGTGCGTCCCTTGCGAAAAATTGGCCAAATCCACCAGAATCGTCTAATATTTGACCAAATTCAAACTGGTCCACAGTTTAAGCTTGGGCTTAGGCTTTATGGAGCTTAGGCTTATTATCAGGCTTAGGCTTAGGTTCAGGCTTAGGTTTCATGGAGCCTAAGATAATCCTAAGCCTAAGCCTGATACTTAAGCCTAAGCTTAGGTTGTTAGGTCACAGAATTTGACAGCAAGTTCTGTGACCTGAAGTTTTTCCTGTTTTCCAGTTTTCTAGCTTTTCCTGTGTACGGTTCTTTTGGATACGTTTTGCAATTTTTTTTGATATTTTCAAGGTTGTTTCTGGGTATTATTTAGGTTTTTTTCGAGTGGTTCTAATAATCTCTGGGTTGTGCTGACTTCTAAGTGCTAAGTATTTTGGGTTAAATGGTTAAATGCAGTTGGGGGGGAGATAGTGGACCTATTTTTTTAGTAGAGCACCTTGGGGGAAGCAGTTTTGCTTCAAGAACCACTATTTCATTTTTTTGATTTTCTGAGATACGATCCCCCCAAAATCTGAACTCTCAGTGAGGGCACAGGAAAACCAGGAATCTAAATTTTCTGTAAAATTTTTTCGGTTACAGATTTTTTTACCCTTTCCACATCCACTCAGAGACATTTTACAGACTTTCAGAGGAATTTTAGATAATTTGCAGAGAAATTCAGGGAAAAGTCAGAGAATTTTACCCAGAATTCAGAGACTCTGAATTTTATCTGAAAAAAATGTTACTGGGTTTTCAGATCAATTTCAGATACTTTTTACACGAATTTCAGATAAAATTTACCTGATATTTACAGATGTAAAAAACCTGTGAATTTTCTCTGAAACTCGTATAAAAAGTATCTGAAATTTATCTGAAAAGCCAGTAACATTTTTTCAGATAAAATTCAGAGTCTCAGAATTCTGGGTGAAATTTTCTGAATTTTCCCTGAATTTCTCTGAAAATTATCTGAAATTCCTCTGAAAGTCTGTACAATGTCCCTGAATGGAAAGGGTAAAAAACATCTGAAAAATCAGTAGCAGATAAAATTTTACAGAAAATTCAGATTTCCTGGTTTTCCTGTGGGGACATTTTCGCATTTTTTTCGGAAATCCGTCTTGTATACGTTCTAAACGTGCTTAAATGGAGTCAAAACAATCTTTACAATTTTTTAGAACCAATACAAAGGCTCTTGGACCCGATTCCGTCAGAAAAAAATGGGCCAAACTAGGGATGTACCGAAAATTCGGTATTCGGTATTCGGTTTTCGGCCGAAAAACGGGTATTCGGTATTCGGTACCGAAAAGTCAATTTTCGGCCGAATACCGAATAGTTAGAAAATCCAGGAAATTCCAAAGCAAGCAACGTTTAGAGTAAGAACTCATTTTATTAATCCTTCAATTAGCACTGCACTTCGACCTGAGATGTACACAAAAAACATGAAAACTGTATATGTGTTAGCTAATAAATAACCTCTAATTAGCATTTGTGAGCCATTTCACGCACATACTTGCGTGAATTTTTGATGGATGCTTATATATAAGTATCGTCAAAACACAAAACACACTCTGCAAAGTTTACAAGCAGTTTAATAACTGCCCCACTTCACTCCAAAACCAGCACAAGACCCTGAGACGGCCTGGGTGAAAAGGGACAAGCCTTCATGAAAGATGAAAGCAAGTTGCAGGGGTCTGGGGGCTGATTGCGGCAGCCCCCAGACATAAATGCATTTTTTTATGGTTTTACGCGATGGTTAGGGCCAATTTGGTCAGTTGGAGACGTATATATCGGAAATTTTTTATTCATTGGTAAATGGTATATAGCTGAAAAAAGTTTAGGCCAGCTGGCCTCGAGCCCAGAGACGCCAGCCCTCTACACAAAAACGTGAGTAGTTACATTACAATCCATTTTATCAGTGCAACAGTTAGGGGAAAGATGGTCGTTGTGAAGCACAGGACGACCCGAAAAGTTGAAAAAAGGGTTTTCCCCGCACCACTATAAAAAAACATGTATCTACGTTGAAAAAATGTGAGTTTGCATTTACCGCCTAAACCGAATCTGCGCCTACATATGTGCCTGTATATTGTGTATATAGTTGTTACGCTCAAAGTTGCATGTTTTGGCATTGTTTCTGAAACTTTTTAGGTGTGGGTGTCCCTTTTCGCCCAGAAAAACAGTCCCACTCCACCCCAGGGCACTATACATAGTATTTATATATTTATCGATACGTAGTATTTTATTTTTCTGGATCTTTAAAATCTGAGAAAACTTTGCTTGACAAATGACAACTATTCGGTATTCGGTATTCGGTTTTCGGCCGAAAATGAAAAACCGAATATTCGGTATTCGGTATTCGGTGAAATTTTTTTCGGTCCCATCCCTAGGCCAAACCAATTTCACTAGAAACGCCCAATTTTTAACCAAATTCAAACTTGGCCTTAATCTAGGCTTGGGCTTAGGCTTAGTATGTGGCTTAGGCTTACGGCTTAGGTTCAGGCTTAGGCTCAGGCTTAGGTACTAAAAAATCGAAATTTTCAGAAAAAATCTGGCCAGCTTAG
>JASANF010016170.1:0-31912 GCA_030248245.1 Trissonchulus sp. WLG1_4
CTTTAAACCAAGAGTACATAATAGCGTCTCACTCTTTATAGAAGAAGAGTGAGACACTCTCCAGCCTGCCTGTGTTCTAGCACAGGCAGATGCGCTGGTCGTTTTCAGGCCACATGTTGACATTCTATGCAACATGTGACTGGCCAATCAGAAGCGAGCTTCTATTCTCTGATTGGCAGACGCCTGTGCACGTGCTCCAATCATAAAACGGGACAGGGATAAAGGTTAATAACTAATTATTTATTCATAGTCTGCTTGTAAAAACATTAAAAAATGTTTGCAGATACCTTTGGGGATATTTTGGCAAACTTTCAGCGAAATTGATTGAGAAACTTTGAAGAAATTCAGAAAAGTTTATATCTCAAAAGTTTCTCAATCAATTTCGCTGAAAGTTTGCCAAAATATCCCCAAAGGTATTTGCAACCCTTTTTTAATGTTTTTACAAGCAGACTATGAATTAATAATTAGTTATTAAGCTTTTATCCCTATCTTAATGCTTATCAACGCATCAGCGATTATATACTAAAGTGTGTTACGCAGGGAATCTACGCGCTGATTGGCCAGTCACATGTTGCATAGAATGTCAACATGTAGCCTGAAAACGACCAGCGCATCTGCCTGTGCTAGAACACAGGCAGACCGGAGAGTGTCTCACTCTTCTTCTATATAGAGTGAGAAGCTATTATGTGCTCTTGTTTAAACCCATTGCTTGTATGGACAAGATAAACAGTGCGGTATATGCGTCGTGTATCTGCAGTCTAATACCAATTGGCAGCTGATGGTGTTAGAAGCATATCTGTTAATTAGTCAAAATTTGTTGGGAAACTATTATGACAACTCACTAAGGGCCTATTCCTTTACCAATCGGACTAAACGGTTTAAAAATTATGCTTAAAAATGCCATTCCAAAACCTCCGGATTAAACGGACTTAACTTTTAGTGCGCTGCTTTTTAATCGGACTAAACGAACATAACTATGCACGCTAATGTTAAGCGTACATGATAAATCCGTTTAGTCCAGTGTTAGTTTAGGAATGGGGTCAGACTAAAATTAAGCCGCTGACTTATTTTAACTCGTTTAGTCCGTTTAGTCCGATTTGTCATACCAAACCCTCGGACTAAAATAAGTCCAGTCCGTTTAATTCGGTAAAGGAATAGGCCCTAAGTCAGCCAATAAATGATGTATTAAAGTAGCTAATATGCTCTGATATTGCTGTAAATTTGTCTGATGCTTGAGCAATTAATTACCAGACACTTTTTTGATATTTTATTCGACTATTTTCAAATTTTGAAAGGGTGGAGTCTTGTAGAGGATGGATTTTAGTCAATTATTTCGGCCGCTAATTTGAAAGTAGTCTACCGCGCTGCTACATAAGTTAGTTAATGAAAAAATGATATTTTTTCTTGTACTATTATAACAAACTACATTTCAACAATTTTTTAGAACATGATGGCTCGAATACAATGTACAGATCATCAGTTTTGTAGTCTATACGTGCTGTTATGCGCTACAAGTATCCATTTTTTGCGATCAAAACTTCAAACAGCTGGCTTCCAGCACAAAAGTATCATTCACATACCGGTATGAACCGCTAGTGTCCAGACAGGTTCCATTGTTGCACGGATTGGTCAAACATTCGTTGACGTTCTCACAACAGTCTGGTCCAGTGAAACCGGGTCGGCATTCGCAGTAATAGCCCAACGGCGCAGTTGCGTTCAGGACGCAAGTGCTCCCACAGCTGCAGTTGCTCCCACGCGCACAAGCATCGCCTGGTGTCAGTGTTGTTGGTGACGTCGGTGTTGAATGGCCGGGTGTTGACGAAGCTGTGTGGCCGCCACCTAAAACATTGAAACAAATGAGGAATTGCTGTTAAAAATGTTTCATGCACTGAAGTTTCTTCAATTAGCCCGGGTCAGAAATAGTTTTGGCATGGATTTTGACTAAAATTAGTCATGTAGTCTATATTTATACTCGGCCTTACGATAAAGGCATACATATACATACTATGTGAACCTATAAAATATTCGGATGAAAGAAACGGACGCTTCCTTTTACAGACTTGGCTTAGCACCACTGTTGACTGTTCACACTGTGTTAATCTACATATATTCAATTTTAAGTTCAGACTTCGGCAACCAAACTAGGTCCAATCTTTGTTGCAGCGTTTTCATGTTTTTTCAGTTGGAAAATCTACAAACAATAATGCCACATTCATATGTACATAATACATAATTGGTGGCGTGATTGCAATAAACCGGCTGAACCGACATACGGCTGTAAGTATGAATCGACCCTTACAGGCTTGCAAGCAAGGCTCAGCTTCAGAGATAAACCCGTTCAACCGCTGCTGCAAAAAGTCCACTTTGTGTTCCAGTCTTTCCACATAGTCCAGTATTTTGTCCAAAACATCCGTCGTGTGGTTCATGAAATTGGTGACATTGGAATAACTGAAAATAAATTTAGCAAAAGTCTGATAAAAAACACATAGTTTAATGGCATGACTTCCGTGACCACAGTGCTGATAGTCAAAATCTATTACCGAAATCACGTGTTTCGTTTTCGCAAGTGGTTTAACTCTTTTTCGGCAAACTTTAGTATTTATAGTACCTATTTGTACTTCTAGTCATCAAAAAATTGTAATGAATAGGACTGAAGTTAAGCTTAGTCTTGACTCATGAGGCTATTTTGAGGTTGATTAAACGGATTAGAAATTGGGTTCGAACAAATTTACTTACTATGTTCTGCACCAAATCAGATTAATTTCAGTCTAAGATGGAGCTCAACTCCTGGTAAAACAATTTAAATCCCAGCTAAATCGCAGCTAAACCTCAGTTTTCAACTAAATCTTATGCGCCAACTGCACTAATCTTCAACTGCAGTGCACTTGAACCTATTTAAAGAATTTAAGCCTGAGTTAAATCAGTTTAAGCTATTCGTCAGTTACCTACAGTACAGCTCAAAATTAACATCATATGATTCCGGAGTCAGCGTCACTTTCTTAATTTTGCAGTCAAAGACTGCAGTCAGAGTCAACCTGTTGATGTCACAGGTCCAATGTTACTTCCGGTAGTTTTGATATACAATAACAGACTCCGAAGTCAGAGTCAGTGACTTCGGAATCAGCATCACATTAGTCATCACTACTTTTTAAATGGCTTATATGTGCATGCGGATATGCATACATGTGTAGCTAGCTATGCGTGCAGCATATTTCGTGTTAGTGATGACTAAGGTGATGCTGATTCCGCAGCCACTGACTCTGACTCCGGAATCCCGGAAGTAACATTGGACCTGTGACGTCAATGGTTTGACTGCAGTCACTGACTGCAAAATGAAGTCAGTAACGCTGACTCCGGAATCATATGATGTTAATTTTGAGCTGTACTGTAATCCGATTTGGTGCAGTCAACCGTCAAATCCTAACGCCATGTTGCTGTATTTTGCTGTAATCAGTTAGTGTGTCGCGATTTAATTCAGAGAATGTCATGCATTGGCTATTCACATCTAACGAGTCCACTCAAATGTACCTTATTATCCCTGGATTTACTTAATGTATTTTTATACAAACTTTATTCAAGTTATATCTCATTTGACTTCAGATTTGCAAAACAACCCTAACATGGTGTCTCTGGGTTAACTTAAAATACATTTTCAATGGAAACTTGATCCAAACCCTAGGTATAGGCCATTTCACACGAGGACACATGAACGGGCGCGTTCTACAAATAGAATGTTCACACACACATAGTGCCTGCTGCAGTGTTGTGTTTTGTGAAATAATTCATTAGGCTGTGTGAACATTTTAATTGTGGAATACACCCGCTCATGCGCTATAGGGCAAAATGCTCAGTCGTGTGAATCGGCCTTTAGGCTCGATCCATACTTAACAGCCGTATGTCCGTTCAGCCTGCAGAATGACGTCACTGACAGCCTAGTGCAGTGGATCAGCCAGCGCCCGTGACGTCATTATTTCGTCATTTGTCGGCAGAACGGCACACGGCTACAAGTATTAATCGAGCCTAAGACTACAAAACTTACTCTTGGGCCGTGACGGTGTAGGAGCAGCTTCCATCGGCAGAACATTGAATGGGGTTGGAAGTTTTAGTGGCAAAAGTTTGCCCTAAAATCGCAATCAAAACTACAAGTCTAGTTACCGTCATGACGGCAAAACATAGTTGTGATTTGATTTGTTCAACTATCTTGCAATTTAGCAGACTGTTTAAATTCCAGCCTTTATTTATTTAATAATGTAATCAGAATAAACAAAAAGTTTGTTAAATCAGAGCTGGTTTAAGTATTTAATTTGTTATCAAGTCAGTAAAAGTTTGGTTCCCCGAATGTGGGCTTATATTGATAAAGTACACCATAATCAAATACTAAAGCAGTATTTTTTTACAACCTACGTCACAGTATTACCCAAGTTCTACCATCTTTGACTAAGAATTTAAACAAACAATAAAAAAGTGAAATCATTGGTATTCTTTCTATCAGCAAATTACTCTTGTTGTTCATTAAGTGTGGGAATAAAAATCGTCAAAGTAAACTTCTAAAACTCCCACTAGTGTTGAAAAAAAGATGATGCCTCAATTGAAAAAAAGAAAGACTTGGAGGCGCTGGGAAACGAGCCCGGGCCCCTCGCGCCGGCGACAAGAGTGCTAACCACTTCACCACAGCCCCAAAGTCCCATTTCTACTAACATCAGTATTATTCCTTGGTTTGGGGTTTACATTTGGCCCTGTCTTTATAGATTTTTCCCAAATTCAATATTTCCAGCAAGTTCAAAGCCCTTAGAAACCTGTTTTTTTTATGTTTATGGATTTTATATTTATTATTTCATAGATATGTTACACTGAAAATTGCTGCAGGCTGGTTATGGCTATGGATCAAATTTCTGTACATAAACTTTGCGTACGTGTTTTTGAATGATTTTAGTAATTGATGGCAACACTAATGAGATTTTGCATTCGGTAATGAGATGAAATCGATTTTTAATTTTTTTGTCTGTAAAAAACATCTTCATTAAATACAGGCTTGATTGGATAACGGGTTATGTCGGGTCGGGTGGGGGTTGGGGGTTTGGGTCAAAATTTTTGACTAAAAATTTTAGACATAAATTTTTGTTCCTTCTAGAGAAGAAAATATTGTTCTGAAGTTTAATCCTCGTACCTAAAGGTAATGCACGATGTGGTCCGAATTTAGAGACCTAAAGGTGGCACTCAGGGGAACCGACTTTGGCGTTTAATTGTTTTCAGCGACATTTTTGACCATAATGTCTTGAAGAAAAGTTGTTAGGAATAAAAAGAGCTTTCATTTAATGCGCATACTATGATAAAAAATTTTTGAAGCCTTAGCGAAAATTTTTTTATCGCGATAAAAATTAATTATTCATTTCGCTAAAACGTGCGCTTTCGTAGCTTTAAACAGATTTATTAAACATGCAAATTTGTTGCAGCTTTTCTTAGCTATTTAGCTGCGAAAATAGCAATCCAAAAATGAATCACCTAAAAAGCTGATAAATCTTCGAAAATGTCATATTTTTTATTTATTTTATCAAAAAATTGATTATGGCTTTTGGTAACTTTTTAACGGAATTATGCATTTAGGAAACATCTAATTTTCGGAAAATTGAAACGTGTGGGCAAACCTCACATTTTTGCAACTACTTTTTTTGACCTGGCTCCCTGCTGCCGATTGGGATCGAGTTGAAATTTCGCACAGTGGAAGAAAAAGTATAATTGTAGACGTCGAATTTTTTTGATTTCCAAATTTTGGCTCTCAGCACTTTTTGTAACCGCTCAAACAGTTGATTTTTGAAAAATCGATTTTTTGAAAAATCTATATTCGAAATTGAAAATCGAAGACATATGACGTCTACATTTTAAAAAGATCTTTCGATGGACACCAAGATCATCAAAATTGGTTGAGGTTTCGCCGAGTTAGGTCGAAAACAAATTCGTGTGAATAGGAAGTTTGACATGGTCAAAAATTTTGACACAGTTGCATTAAAGTGCTGAAAATTATTGTAAATAGGTTTTTTTGGCCCGTTTTGGTATGCAATTAAAATGGTATTGCTACTAATTGCATGAATTTAGTTCCAAACATGACTTTGTTTGCTGAGCACTATAGAGGTTAAACAATAGACTTTGACCTCGAACACAAATAAACCTTAAATACTTATTCACAGGGAAATTAGCAGATAATGTGTACAGCGGAACGAATAAATCAGTGCACTTCAAAAAATATTTAATCAAGAATACGTGTAATTAAGAGTACATAGGGTATAGCATAGTAATAAGAAGAGTATAGCACTCTCCACATGCCTGGAAGCTAGCGTTCAATGCGGAGCGCAAAAGAAGCTTTTTATGTACGGTTTTTAGGGGGACCCCCCCGCAGTTCAAGACATAGTGGTCAACTAACTAAAGGGGGTACCCCCTTCATTTCAAGACCCCGTACTCAACTGAAGGGGGTATCCCTCTCTTTTCAAAACACTGAGAAAGGTCATTCACTGATGTACTGAACTGAGGGGGTAGTGAAAAGCCTTTCTTCTACGCCACTCATCAGAACTGTACAAAAATGGGCTATTTTGCATACGACGCAAGGCTCAAGGCATAATAGGGAGAGTGTCATACTCTTCCTCTTATGTACTCCTGGTGTAATTAATACATCAACAGTGTCATCTTGATTCAGTCTGACCTTACGCTAACCTCAGCCCCTACTTGTACGGAAATCCACTAAAATACCTCCGTTTCACAATGCAGTCTCCACTTTCTAATCCACTGCAAACCCTCTTGCATTGCACGCATTTCCGCATTAGCTTAACTATTTTTTTAGATACAAACTAGTTTTTCCCTTCATTACAATACAAAATGGAATTATAAAAATATTTAGTTAAAATGCATTCATGCTTAACTTAGGGCACATTCCTTTACCAGATTAAACGAACTGGACTTATTTTAGTCCGAGATTTAGGAATAAAATATCGAACTAAACAGACTACAGTACAGCTCAAAATTAACATCATATGATTCCGGAGTCAGCGTCACTGACTTAATTTTGCAGTCACTGACTGCAGTCAACCTATTGACGTCACAGGTTTAATGTTGCTTCCAGTAGTTTTGATTTTTATTAACTGTCTGCGGAGTCAGAGTCAGTGACTGCGGAATCAGCATCATATTAGTCATCACTAACACAAACTATGCTACACTCATACCTACACATTATGTATATCCGCATGCACATGTAAGCCGTTTGAAAAGTGGTGATGACTAATATGATGCTGATTCCGCAGTCACTGACTCCGACTCCGGAGTCAGTTAATGAATATTAAAACTACAGGAAGTAAGTTGGACCTGTGACGTCAATAGGTTGACTGCAGTCAGTGACTGCAAAATGAAGTCAGTGAGTGACGCTGACTCCGGAATTATATGATGTTAATTTTGAGCTGTACTGTAAACGAGTTAAAAAAAATTAGCGGCCTAAAAGTCCGTTTAGTCTGCCTAAAAAGCAGCGCGCCACATTTTAAGTCCGTTTAATCCGGAGGTTTTGGAATGGCAACTTTAAGCTTCATTTCTATACTGTTTAATCCGCAACCGACTACATCAATGCCATATATGAACCAAAATATCTAGGACTGTAGGGTCCTGTATTTACAGCACAAGTTATTGTACTAAAACTATAGGATAAATGATCAGAACAAGCAAAAAACATTCTAGCGCCAAAAAGTCCATTTGATTAACTTATTCTTATTCTTATTCTTATGCGGTTGTGGGATCGGCTGTAGATGTCAGCATATTTATAGCATTGGTTCTTGTAGTTGACGGACTAATGCTGTATGAACAGACAAATGTGTGGTTAGAGGAATTTTCTGGGACCACATACTGAACTTTAATCAGCTGAGATGGAGTTATTTTCAAATTTGGCAGTTGAATTGGACTACAAAACCTGAAATTAAACCAATTGTTCTAGGTTAAAAAGGCATTTTTTTAGCAGGATTAAGATAAAATGAAATGCCTTTAAAATACGATAAATATAACTGATAAACGTTCGCACATGTGGTTTTTTATTTGTTATTTAATTTTTTTACCAAATAGAATACCAAGATTCTACATTTGACATCTTTCGAAAGAGCTTAATAGCGGATGAAATTAACGGATTTTTGGTGAAATGAGCGCTATTGGCACGAATCATTATGGCACGACCAGTGTTTGACGGCTTTACACAAGTTCTATCTATTGCCACTTCTCTATTAATAACTGAATGTGTACTCCTGCAGTACTCACAGTTTAGCATTATCAAGAGTACATAATGGGAAGATTAGTACACTCTTCCCATTGGCCAGCTTGGCAGCGAGGTAGATGTGATACCCAAATGGCCCCAACAATGTACCCTCATGGGAAAGTTCTAATTTAGAACGGGCCCATTGGTGTGCGTGCAATATCCGTTTAGGTTTTAGTACCCGTTAGGAACCATTTTTGCCGCTAATGTTAAACGGATCTATGTATGTATGTAATCTGAGTCGTATGTATCTAATTACCTCACTGCTAAGCTGACCAATGGGTGTCATACTCTTCCTATTATGTACGCTTGCTATAATTTCAAATACGAAAAGCTTTCGTATGCGTATGAATACGTAGTACAAAACTACAGTAACTCTAGTAAATTAAAGTGGCGTTAGATGCATGCGGTACGGTTATTTTAATAGTGCTCTGGAATTTCAATATTAATATTATTAAAAATATAGGATAACCATAATAAATATAACTCACTCATTAGTAACATTATCTCGAGTTATTGAAACTTTCTGCGCGCAGTTATCAGCAGGCAAAATTATGCCACAAAAACCATCAATTTTGTTAAAACTGTGCAACTCAATGTTCCGTTCACAGTGGCCCAACCTTTCACCACAGCCTAAAATTAAAGACAATTCTCCAACTACTCAAAGTAAACAAGACAAAATATTGGTGAAGTAAAGCCGGTTTCATTCTTGTCCTCAAGGACATAGAGATAAGGACAAAGACAATTTTCAGTCAGCTGTTGTGAAGAATCACAGAAGCAAAATCTCGAGTAATTTTTGGCATACAATCTTGATATGACCTTGAAAACTTGCTTCTTTTTTCAGCTGAACTCAGCTTATTTCAAAGGACAATTTTTTGAAATTGCTTAGGGTTAAAGACAAGGTCGCGTATGTGCCGGTTTAAGAGTTAAGAGAATAACTGATGTCGAAACTCGAGTCTGATACTATAAAAGGGAAATCAAGTAACAATATATTCAATGAATTTTTACAGTACAGCTCAAAATTAACACCATATGACTCCGGCGTCACATCACTGACTGCATGACTTTATTTTGCAGTGAGTGTCTGCAGTCCAACTATTAACATCAGAGGTTAAACTTAATTTTGATAATCATTAACTGACTGCGGAGTCAGGATTAGTGACTTTGGAGTCAGCATTACAATACTAATCACTATGTTTATGAAACTTCGCTTGCTTATGTTGATGCGTGTAGCCTATTTTGTGATCGAGACTATTGTGATGCTGATTCCGCAGTCACTGACTCTGACTCCGGAGTCAGTTGAGGCTTCAACGTTGGGTTTAGACATACGGCCGGTGTACAATGGTTATGTCAAAACACCTATGGCTGCCTAACTAAAAAAACTATACACCTAAAATGTATAAGCCAGATTACGAACGGGCCGGGCCACGGCTCAAAACAGGCCCGTGCAGGTCTCTAAAGTCAATGACCTGTGCTTCTGACAGCAAGATGTTCCATGCACCAACCTGATAACGCCGACCTCAATTTTGCAACATGGAACCAACCATGGACTTCTGAGCCGGGCGTGACAGAATAAAGAGTGATATTTGCTTTTATGGAGTCAAAGCTGAAGGCTAAAGGTTCTTCGTATGCAGGACCGCAAATTCTGAAGTAAAAAAATGTTAGATTTTTTTGTGCTCAGTAAGTGAGAAATTGGGGAATGATACAATAAAGTAAAATAAAACAATAGACTAAAAAACAAACAAGACAATAAAACATGTATAAATCTAGATATTATCAAGAGTACATAATAGGCATAGTATGACACTCTCCCTATTATGCATGGCAGCGCGCGTCAAATGCGGAGCGCGAAATACGCCATTTATCTACGGTTTTCAGGGGGGGGGGTACCCTCCCTCAACTGAAGACCCTGTACTCAAATGAGGGGGGTACCCCCCCTCAAAACGTTACACCGTACTCAACTGAGGGGAATACCCCCCTCCTCAGTTCAGTACCCCGCATTCAGTTGAGGGGGGGTACCCCCCCTCATTTCAAGACACTAACAAAAACTTTCGTTGATGTGCTGAAATGAGGGGGGGGTACCCCCCCTCAACTGAAGACGGGGTACTGAACTGAGGGGGGGGGGTAGCGCAAGGTCTTGCTTAGTGTCTTGAAATGAGGGGGGGTAACCCCCCCCCTCAACTGAAGACGGGGTACCGAACTGAGGGGTACCCCCCCTTCAGTTGAGTACGGGGTATCGTTTTGAGGGGGGTGCCTACCCCTCTCAACTAAAGACCCCGTACTCAACTGAAGGGGGTACCCCCCTCAAAACCGTACATAAATGGGCTATTTCGCGCTCCGCATTGAACACACGCCCGAAGGCAAAATAGGAAGAGTGTCATACTCTTCCTATTATGTACTCTTGATATTCTTTAAACTTTTCTAGCTCTTCTTCAGCTGTTAGGCCAGAAGAAATATATTTCAATTCATATCGCTAAAATTATAGGACTGGTACTACAACTACAGTCTGACACATATTTGCACCACTTGAAACAAGCAGCAATTTCATGCAAAATTTATGGAGTTCTCGTCCATGGCCACGACCAGCCTTGCGGTCTGCACCAGTTGCAGTAATTTTTAATGCAACTCATATTCGATAGAATTTAAATTACTTGGAAGAAATTGCTTCAAATGAAGTTAAACCTGTCGCTACCCACCTATATATTTTTAACATGCTGAAAGGTAGCTGGCATTTGTTAGATTTAGGCTTGCAGCCGTATGTCCGTTCTGCAGACAATATTATGAAATAATCGCCACAAATAATGTATATGCGAGTTCAGATTGTGGCGTGATTATGTTGTAAGTTTACCGGCTGAAGGGACAAAAGTGTAAGTATGAATAGACTGTCCTGATCTCCTGAACAAGACCGGTTTTAACTTTTATCTAATGTACTTGGTTCTTTAGGATAAAGCTTTCCAATTTTTGATAACGAAGGACTAGTAACCAACTATAAACTTTTTTGTCATGTCATAGAATGCAAGAATAAGAAAATGTTTCAATTCGCAATAACCCATAAACATGCAAAAATTGGTGAATACAGCCCCAAAACATCTTTTGGAATTTTTTAATTTTTTTTGGGACAGTTAGCTTAATTAAAGGCATATACTGCAAATTTTTTGACAATTCACAGCCAAAGGGGGCCAGCACAGAAATAATTGGCCATATCTGGCCATGCCCTACAGTAACCTAACATCAAAACTAAGCTAGCTGGTTGGCGGCCTACGCCAGCTCACCTCACACACATAGTAGTAAACTTACACGTAAACACGCACACAAATTTGCTACAGAAAATACACGTAGACGTGCATTTTACGTAGGGCAAAACAAATGTAAAGTCCTGTAAATAAAAAACGAAACGTGATTTCTGTACGAAATAAATTCGTTTGCACTATCAAGAGTATATATCCAGCAAGCAGTCGCAGAAGTCGTGCTACTAAACTAAGCAAGTAGCGCAACATTTCTTGTCAGGGCCAATAACAACTTACCCCATCAAACCTATACCTCCAATTATTATGTTCATGCAATCTTGTTCAGTTGACAAACTGTAGTTCATCTGCACTTGTACTTCCCCAAGTGGTGGCTCCAGTATCCAAGTGCAGTTCCACACCTCAGTTCTAGCCGGTGTCTCAAACTCTCCATCATAAACGTTAGCAAACGTTTTACCGCATTCTAAAAATACGAATCTAAATTTTTTAAAATTATTTTAAGTGTAGTGTTCAAAAATTTTTTCTGATATTTTTTGAAAAAGTAAACTGAATAGAAAAATTTCCTTAGGCTACCTAGTTATGAACATAAAATGTAAAGTTATAGAAAAATTAACTATTTAAGAGTCACTACCTAGATTGTGTTTTTTCCTGTAAAAGTGTACAATATGCAGCAAATTAATATTACAGTTAAGTGACTCTGACTCCGGTGTAACTGCGGAGTCTGTAGCAAGTAACTTTGTTTGGTACTGTACAACTTACGTAGAGGTGTATTTGTTGGCGTTGTGACAGGCTTTGTAGTTGGTGTGCCTAAAATAATTCATTTAAATTGTTAATGTACCTACCTACAAATGTTAAAAGCTTTTTTTATTGTATAACGCCATTGAAAAAAGTCCGGATTTTTTTTGCAATGCACTGGCTTGGTCGCTCGATAGCACCTTTTTCCTGTTGCGCCACAGCGCACAGGTAATTTACACTTGGTTTGTATAGGATTTGCAGAATCTTTGGAAGCACACAGTTACCTGCCGGAATAGCTAGGTTTGCGTGTTGTGTGCGTGTATATATTTGCTGTTGCCTGTTGACTTGTGCGGTGTCTGTCAAGTGGCAAAAAGCTGTTGATCTGTTATATGCAATATACAAACAGTTATACCATTATTACACTATTTAGTTGCTTAATACACTGCTTAATGTACCTTTTTAGTTGTTTTATCGTAACAAAAATGACATTTTTGGTAAAATTTCGGCTCTAAATGTCAAAAATCTTCTTAAAGTTTTCAAATTTGCTAGCTTCTGGACCCTTGTCGGTCCAGCACTTGTAGTTTCAGGTGTTTTGAGATACAATTTTACTTTTTATTCTTCTCTGGTCAAAAAAATAGCGTTGTTTTTGAACAGAATCTGCTAATATGTGTCGTTTCGTGCGTTAAAATTGCAATTAAGGTGGTAGTGTCGCCAAAGCAGTTTTGCTCATAGGTTGCAAAACGAGAGCTTTTTGCTTTGAAATTGTACGTTCACTGAGAAGCTAGTGAAGTGCCGTATGGTATCAAATAAATACTGCCAGACACCAGACTACCAATATCTACCAATATTTTGAACCAATCACCATTTGTGAGCCAGACATCACACAATAGAGACATAAAAGTTCAAAAAATCGAGGCAGATATCAGATTGGCCAGCTTGTGAAGTACATGTAATGTTTTGACGCACAGCTTTTTCCCACAAATAAGAAAAATAAAAAATGAAGGTACGTTTTTCTTTTGATTTTAAAATAAGTGTCTAAATTTTTCACAATTTATCATTATTGCTGTGAGTACTTCACAGTTTACGCACAATTTCACAGTTCAAACAGGTATTGCTCCGCAACCACTCAACCAATTTGCACTAAATTTTGTGTGCATAAACTAGAGCATATGTGCTTATAATTTGTGTAAAGAATTTAAACAAAAAGTTTTTTAATTGTGAAGTAAATATCGAATGTGAATAGGTTTTCAAAACGTCATTTTTCCGACTGCGGCTTCACTGCTAACTGTATGCTGCATCAATTTTGCTGAAACTTGGCAAAAATATTTGCCTTGAAACATATTTTTAGAATATATAAATAACAATGACCTATCTTTCACTGAAAAAGTTTTATAGTCGCGCAAAATCGACTGCTTTCGCGACACTACCCCCTTAAGTGCATTTTAGCACATTTGAAAAAATTGAAAAGTCATTCCCCCCCCCGAATTTTTTTCCTGGCTACGCCACTGGTTATATGCATATAACAGCACAGCACAATATTCTTGTATTGTGAATCACACACACATCAAACTGAATGTTACGCTGGTACATATTTATCAATAATCAATGGTCACAGTTACGCTAGTATTTATCAATCATCGATAGTCACACACTTTTAAGCAAACACAGTACAAGCCGGAATAGCTCAGTTGACAGAGCGTTACACTATAGATCTAAATACGAAAGAACTAAAGGTACCTGGTTCGATCCCATGTTTCGGCAATTTTTTAAAACTTAGGCTTTAATTTTTTAACTGTTAAATTGGCTACTTTTTGTACACTTGTTGCCCAATAGTTGCCGTTTTTTTAACTAGTGCTAAGAATAAATTTTATGAATTTTACATTTCGTTATTTATGTACGCTAGTATGTATTTACTTATGTACGTAACGTAACGTACTTATGTTAGCCTGTAGCTTATGAACGCAGTGAACAAAAATTAAAAATGAAATGAAAAAATGAAATTATTAAAATTTCTTCTCGAATTGTGTCACTCAGACCTCCCGATGGACGACCGTCTCAAGGCATAAGATGACGAGTGTCATGCTATTCCTACTACATCCGTTTTGTTTGCGATTAGTTTTTAATGCGCAAAAGGCCTAATGTTGTCAAACGTTCACCCTTTTAACTTCTCACTCACTGAACTACTTTTGCAGTAAACTTATGCTTGTTGTAGGCTAGGCTAACGGGGCTCATAGAAATGGTTGATGCAAAGGGTATCAAGTATGTACAATGTAAAACGGATCTAATTGTCACTCTGAACATGAAAATAATAAAATTCAAATCTAAAATCTCATGCGTTTGTCGTACTGGATGCGTACTTTTTTACCCATATATTTAACGTTGCTAAAGATGTGTCACTTGAAACAGTGATGGTGAATAGTTCGCGCCGCCAGTTATCTCGGTAACGCTTATATGAAACTTCACGCAGCAGAAGAACTCGTGCTTACGAATATGTTGTAAGATAAAAACAATTTTAAATTTTTGCATAAACAACTTACTGCAAAACAAAAACGTGCTCAATCTTTTGCGTACACATTTTGCTGAATGAAAACTTTGTCAATATTTTGCATATACAATTTGCAGTAAGAAAATTAATTGCTGCACAACAGGTTTTAGCTGACCCACTGGTCAGCTTACTTGAAAGTAATTCTTAATGCTTACTGAAGGTTTTGCCGCAGATTGGGCTTGTTATATATTGCAATAGTTTACTTGAAAATTTACTTGGCGTAGATACTATAATAGCATAGTGCTAGACATGATTTTTGACATGTCGACATAGCAAAAGTAGCAAAAAAGCATAGTTTTTAGAAGCAACGTGAAATGTACTAGTGACTAAAAACAACTGGAGTTAATATCATATAGTTGTAGTTTACAGTTGCACAGTTAGGCGTTTACGAGGCACGTGTGGGAATGAATGTAGCAGCAGTGTTTAAAAAAGCGACCCTTGTTACAGTTACACTCCTTTTCCTTTAGTTTAGACTTTAGTGTCGATTAAACTGAGCTGTTAGGAGAATTTATTTGATCGTTCCAAAAAGATTTACTAAGCAATCGACCCATACTATGTATCCTAAAAGTCGTTAAGCACAACACCTGTTTGCATTTAGTATTTCATATTGATTATAATTTAAAGTTTTCGTCAGCCACAATTACGTAGAGTTCATATTGCAGAAATCGTATTAATATCGATTTCGTCTACTAGTTTTTGAAAACGTTTACACATATCATTTCTGTCATATCGAAAAACAGTGCAATAACTAACGCCAATAACTAAGTGCACGCTGCTAGATTCAGATTGCTGTAAGTATTACTCGACCCTTACAGGCTTGTAAGCAAGGCTCAGCTTCAGAAATCAACCCGTCCAATTGCTCCTCCAAAAAGTCCGTTTTGTGGTCGAGTTTTGCGACATAATCCATTATTTTGCTCAAAACATCCGTCGTGTGGTTCATGAAATTGGTGGCATTGGAATAACTGAAAACATATTTAGCGTGTTTTTAGATTTTTAAATTTAAATGCATCAAGAAGGTTGCTTAGGATAAGGCAACTTTTCGTGAGGCCAATATTTCTCACGTTCGGGTTATAGCGGTAGTTATGGTTTCGAAAATTTAAACTAGAGTCAAAATTTTGTCCGAAATTTCAAATTTATCAACTAAACTAACTAAGATTTTATTTAGACTTTATGTAGTTCAGAGCAGCGCACAATTTGACCTTGGCGTTCTATCGAAATTCGTTTGATTACCCTTTCTGAACAGAAACCAAAACAGAACAGAAAGATTAGATTGCAAATTGGCTTGCATTCTTCAATAAATTGAGTTTTTTCTCAAACTTCAATGCTGGCAGACATACTTTTGGCCCGCGACGGTATATGAGCAGCTTCCATCAGCAGAGCACTGAGTGAGGTCATTTTCAGTGGCAAATGTTTGCCCTACAATCGCAATCAAAACTACAACTCTAGTTATCGTCATGACGGCAAAACATAGTTGTGATTTGATTTGTTCAACTATCTTGCAATTTAGCAGACTGTTTAAATTCCAGCCGTTATGTATTTGTTATAATGCTATCGGAATAAATAAAATCATTTGAGTGACAGCTGGTGTAAGTACTTAATTCGTTATCAAATCAGTAAAGTTTTGTTCAAGGAATTTGGGTTTATGTTGATAAGTACTCCCTAATCAAATAATAAAGCAGTACTTTTTTGGAATTTGCGTCATATTATTACAAAAGTTTTAGCAGCTTTGGCCTTTGAATTCGAGCAAACAACAAATGAAAATTTTGTTGGTTGAAATTGAAAATTTTTCTGCTAGATTGCGTTATGCTGCTCTGGGCAAGACTTATCTACATACTTCTGCACATCTAGGATTTATGCAAATCTGATTGTCGAAGAAGTGCATCAAAGTTGAGTAAAAAATGGAAAAATTGCAAAAAATTGACAGCTGTGGCCAAAAAAGTGCCCCAAAAACCAGCTAAAATAAAAAAAAACAAATTTTTTAGTTTGTCGCCAAAAAACAAACAAAACCAGCAGCAACCCTCTCTCCTCTGGGGGTCGGGCACGCTTACGGTAGCCTGTTTACGCATTCCGGGCCTCGTATATTACTATAATCTAGATCTCAAACTCCTACATTAATTTTTGCGTTGCATTTTTAGTGTTAAATAACACTAAAAGAGTACATAGGTACCTCGCTTTCTTTTTTGCCACACGTTGACAGATAAAAAAAAGTAGCTCCGGTGCAGAATCAAACCGCTATTATTTTGATTTATAATCAGCTACTCAATAAATGTATAACGCACTATCAATTGAGCTAACCGGTCTATAGAGTCTGATTAAACTTGAAGTTATAGTTGTTATAATATTAACCGTTATAATAGTTATAGTTGAATTAATTAGTTCAATTTTGATTCTGATGTAACAGTACGCGGGAAAGGGTTACGTAGTGAAGCCGGAGTCAGCATCAGCAAAGTCAAAGTGACATCAAACGAAGCTGATGCTGGCTCCATACCCACTTGATTTTTCCTGTTGGGCCACAGCCCAACAGGTCTTTAATTTTGATTTTGGCATCTTAACACACTGCTAGCGTTAAAGTGCTTATGTACGGGGTGTGTTTTACACGTCTTCTACCGTACATTTGCATCTGTCACTACCAAATGCATTGTATTTTCACTTGTCTTCTTACATGAGATGTTCAGGCATGAAAATGCAAAAAGTAAAAAAAAAGAATGATGCACTAGGAGTCGAAGCAGTGACCTCATGGTTACAAACCTGGCACACTAACCACTCAACCACTCAGATTCCTAAAATTTTATACTTTTACATCAATGTAAAACTTATTACTTATATTCAAGTGTATGCCAGTGTTGACAGTGTTGCCTGCTTCAAAAGTGACGCAAAAACAGACGCAACAAGTTGAAATTGTAATATTTTCAATAAATTGGCTGCAGTGAGTGCAGAGACAATGATTAAAACCTTTTTACTGAGATTTGCAGTTTTGGTGGCTGCAAGATTATACGCTTTTTACAAAAATTGAGTCAGGTACAGTCCATTTCAAATGAAAATGCCTCCGACGCGTCGGCCGACGCCAAAATTTCCGACGCGTCGGATGACGTCATCCGACGCGTCGGGTGATGTCATCCGACGCGTCGGGTGATGTCATCCGACGCGTCGGGTGATGTCATCCGACGCGTCGGATGATGTCATCCGACGCCAAAACTCTTACCAAGCATTTTGGGTCAATATTGGAATTGGGTTGCAACTTGCAGTCAAAGGGCCGAGGTTTTTAGTGCATGGGGGGTGGGCAAAAAATAAAATTCAAGCACTTGAGTGTACTTAAAGTTATCAAATTAATTTTACTAAAAATTTTTGGTAAAAATTTTAAATTTCATAAAAAAAATTTTACATTTATTTAAAATGACTTGAAAAATTGATACTAAAAATAAATAGCATAAGAAAAGCTTAGCATAGGAAAAGCTTAGCATATATGTACACTGAAATTTTTCTGGCCAGTAAGCCAGACAGTCTTATGTAACCTGGCATACTCTCCCCCAATTGTTAGCATCTATTAGAAATAGGGGATACTTCACACACAAAGTTCAGAAAGATAACCTTTTTCCAGATTTGAAAGTAATTTGCCTTTTGTTTAAGTTACTGAGGTAAGTTTGGAAATAACAAAGTGAAAAAAGTATTTTTAATTACATATTTGTTTCTGTCGGTTTCAAATCTCGTTCCTGACCCCACCTTTTCTATGTTTGCATCTAAATTTTATCGAGTTTCATTTAGCGTCGGATGATATAAAACTTTTCCTAGCGAGGCCAGCAAGCTTGGCGTCGGGTGATATAATCGGGACGCGTCGGATGATGTCACCCGACGCGTCGGATGATGTCACCCGACGCGTCGGATGATGCAATCCGACGCGTCGGGTGATGTCATCCGACGCGTCGGGTGATGTCATCCGACGCGTCTGGCGTCGGAATTCGGACGCCAAGAGGCATTTTCATTTGAAACTGACTGTAACTGACCCAACAGGTTTACGATGGCCTCTGGCCAATGTACTTGAAAGTGTATGCTTTATACTTACTGAAGATTTTGCCGCAGATTGGGCTTGTGATTTATATTGTAGTTAGGTACAACAAACGACTAACAAACCAATAGTAAAGCGGACAAACGTACAACGGCAAGGTTTTATTGATTAGTCGATCAGTTAGCATTGAACTAATTTAATGTTATTGAATAGTATCAACACCATGGGTGGGATTCTCAAAGCGCGTCTAACTTACACTCGGTCTAAATCGAACACGTGATCATATGAAATATACAAGAAATGGTTCGTTACAATGTTCTACATATTTTAAGCGAAAAAACTTTTTCCTGCTGCGCCACAGTGCAGCAGGGTTCTTTAGAATGAGGTCTTCGCAATGAAAGCGTGTAGTTGGGATTAAGTTGTGCGTGCGTTCGTGTATGTGTGGAGCAGTGTTATTGTGCGGCTGTACGTGAGCGTGAATGTGCATGCGAAATGCGTCTTACTGTGTGTGTTGTGTGTTTCTGTCGATGTTCAGCATCTGGCTGTTTTCAGTGTGTGGTTGTCTGTGGTGAATATGTACATACGTATGTACGTAAAGTAAAGTTCATTTGCATAATAGAAGATCTCTAAGTCTGAGCCTGTGTATACGAAATACAGTGGTGGTTGTTACAACACAAAGCAATATCTTGTAAACTTTTGAGTGACAGACAAGTTCACAGTTGAAGTTGAATTTACAGTTAAACGGGGCCTTCATAAGTGAAATCATTGACCTTTTAAAGCGTTCTGTTCAACAAAATTATACTTAGACATGTAATTGCTCATGGATACAATTTCAAATGTTTGTCTCAAATGCCCACTGTTTTAAGAAAAATTTCCAACAATACATTGTTATGACAAGCGCGACGTTACTACCAGTGTCACGACAATTTATGATCATGAAATTATGAATTTTTCAGCCAGACATTGATCTAGCAAACAAAAAATGGTGCTTAGTCAAAATCAGTATCTAAGGGCCAATTCCTTTACCGGATTAAACGGACGGGACTTATTTTAGTCTGAGGTTTTGGAATGGCAAATCTGGTTTAGGGTCCATTCATACTTCAATAGGGCATACGGACAAACGGACATAGGGCACACGGACAAAGCAAGTTTCGTCCGTTTCTTCAATTCATACTTTTTAGGGCAAACGGACATTGGGACGTACGGACATACGGATGTACGGGCATACGAACAAAAGTGCAATTCATACTTTTGAGACGTATGTCCGTTTGTCCGTATGCCCTACAATTTCGGGCAGAGTTGAACTGAATTTAACTTTGCCGGACATACGGACAAAGTGAAATTGTGCCGTTTATACGGATGAACGGACATACGGCTGAAGGGCAAACGGGCATACGGCTGAACGGACGAAAGTATGAATCAAACGGCCGTTCTGCCGTTCATTTTGTCCGGATGTCCGTTCGTCCGTTTGCCCGTATGTCCGAATGTCCGTGTAGAAGTATGAATCGAACCTAAATGGACTAAACGAGTTAAAATTAGTCAGCGGCTTAATTTCACTCTAACCCCATTCCAAAACTACCACTGGACTAAACGGATTTAACATGGACGCTTAACATTAGCGTGCGTAGTCAAGTCCGTTTAGTCCGACTAAAAAGCATCGCTAAAAGTTAAGTCCGTTTAATCCGGAGGTTTTGGAATGGCATTTTTCAGCATAATTTTTAAACCGTTTAGTCCGATTATAATGAACCCTTTAATCCGGCAAAGGAATAGGCCCTAAGACTGATTTATGCTGTGCAGTTACAAAACATACTCTACAACTGGAACTGTCAACTTGAGATTACATACAACTTCCTCTTGGGAAGATCATTTGCTGCGCAGCAGTTTTTGTTTCACAAAGTGATATTATAGGTAAGTTTGATATTTTAGGCCCATTTTGCATTGGGCTTTGCTTGTTAGACTGAGTCTTAAGTTGAACGCGCTTTGTGAATCCAAGCCTATGCATTTGTACTGAATATAGAATATTTACATGGAATCAGCACTGTTTCTGTTAGTGATAGTTTGCGCATAATTTGTAATTTAGTTATTGTAGACTTATATTAGTCGAAGTCAATAATTTTGTTGAACCAGCCTCATATTCTAGTGGTCTGCACTTTGGATTCTAAATCCAATGATTCGAGTTCAAATTTCTCCACAAACTTATTAAATGTTTGAAAAATTCGGCAAAGAAGTAGGAAGTTTAAGTGTTTGTAACATTTCATTTTTGCTACCAAGTTTCTTGCAGAGTGCAACAGCTTCAAAAAACACGCATTCGTAAAAATTTCAATAAAGTTCAATAAATTAAATGTAAAAATTTATAATTCAATGATTGAATGAGGTGCAGGAAATCTTTTTAAGACAAAATTTTGGGTTTTGGACCATCAAAAATTTAAAAACTTTTAAATTTGGCACTAAATTTTTTCAACCTCGCAATTTTGAAGTTACTGTTTTTATTTTTTTTGACTCCTAAGGTCAAAGGAAGTCGAACAGTTCCAAACCTAATGACAATACATAGGTTCAATAAATTTTGAATGCCGAAGTTGGAGGAATAACGTGAAAAATCCACATTTTCAAAAACTTTCAAGTTTTAGTAGGCGTCGTACCAAAACTGCTAGTTCTTGTTGAGCGCTCACCAAAATTAGGAATTTTTGGTTAAGTGTTGTACAGCTACGCTTCAATTTCAGTTGATAAACATTTCGTTTTCGTTTTCGCTTTCGTTTTTGCTTTCGTTCAATTTCGTTTCGTTTTCGCTCTTTGCTTCGTTTTCGTTTTCGCTCGTTGTGTAATTTGGCAGCTGAGGCGGCCTCAGTTGTCAAGTTTATGGCGGTATGCTTCTTTAAAGTTTAGTATGAGTTTGAGACTGAGAGCGGCAAACATGAATAGCAAACCAATACTCAGGGCAGCTAAAAGAGACAGGCGCACTCATCCATTAAAAACTAATCAAATCAAGTGGGTAGGCTTACAACTTTTGGGTCGCAATAGAAATTATTTGAGTTTCGTGCATTTCGTTTTGGTTTTCGCTTTCGTTTTCGTTTTCATTTCGTTTTCGTTCAATTTAGTTCAACTGAAATTAAAGCGTAGCTGTACCAAAACTACCAGTTTTGGTAGAACGCTTACCAAAACTAGAGTTGCTATGCACATTTGCTCAAAGAAACTTTAACATTAGTTTTGAATAATACATAGTTATGGTACACGTTATGGTACAAATAAGTTTAGTATTAGCAAGAGTGCATAATAAGAAGAGTATGACACCTCCCAAGATTTGGACCGGGATCCAATTTGTGGGGGGGGGGGGGTACCCCCCACGTTTTGACCACTAGGGTCTGATTTGTGGGGGGGTAACCCCCCACGTTTTGGACTCGGGGTCGGGTTTGTGGGGGGGTACCCCTGCCAAGTGTTGGACCGGGGTCGGGTTTGTGGGGGGGGGGGTACTATGGTCCAATTCGTGGCCTGTTTTTGGAGTTAATGGTCGCAGATTGTAATTCCGACCCCTGCCAGGAATTGGCCCAGTGTACTTACTTACTGTACTCTTCTTATTATGCACTCTTGGTAATAGTCATCGTTTTGGTATAATTGCTTAATTTTAGTTTTAGTTATAATCAGTATACAAGAACAACACCACATCCGAATCAATTGGTAAATAGTAAATAGGTAATAGTAAAAGCCAATAATTGCGCTGCACATCACTTTCGAGCAGCAGCTACGCTGAGGTGGCGGCTGAAATAACATATTTGAGCCTAAATAAAACTTGTAGCATTATTTTTCGAATGGATTTTAGGTCAAACCACCAAAAAATCCAGATTCTAAACCTGCAGCAACAATATTTTACAATTACAAACTATGAAATTTCGCCCTGTGTAACTTCTGGCAATCATACATATGTTTGGTGGACGTTTGGTTTGTAAAAATTTTATTTGGTAGTGTAAACTGACATTAAGAACTCATACCATGTGGACATTATGGCTGATTATAGTTTAGCACTTTTTTACGCAGCCCCCTCAGGGGCCGCGTATATACTATATTCAGAATCTCAGGTTTCTATGTTATTTCTGGTAGGTCGACTTTCCAGTGTTAAATAACACTGGAAGGGCAGGTAGGTCAATCTTGCACTCAAATTCCGCATGACAGATGATGCCACTGAGAATAATGAAGGGAGACAAAAGCAACTAACTGAGTGGCATCGAACCACCACCCGTCGTTTCTCAGTCGGACGCTCTACCGTCTGAGCTAACCGGACTGACAGTTAAGAAATTTCTAAAGGCAATACAAATAATGGAACACCGGAGGTAATCATCAAAGTGTGCGATATGTCATTTAAAATTTAAAATTAGCTGTGAGACTGATATATCAAAGTTTCAATTAGTGATTTGTGGCTCCAACATATACTTTACAACATTCACGATTTAGTGTAAGAACTTTGGTTACTTATGTATTTGCCAATCAGTGCTGCTGAAAAACGTACATTAGTCACAGTTAACAACGTATCTTCATGGCCTCATTTTGTAGTGGATAGCACTCTGGACTTTGACTCCAGTAATCCGAGTTCAAATCTCGGTGAGGTCTTGATTTTTTATTACTTAATTAGGATATTTTGATTGTTTTATTAATTTTTGATGTTTTACCAGGAAGAGTTTGGAGCTACTCAGCAGAGAATGTGTGCGGGAATTGGAATTTATAAGTCATTTTATCTGCAATTAAAGGCTGCGTTTAATATTTCCTCTGGAATATTGACACTTAAGCTTCACAAGGTAACAACTTCTCACTCAGCAGAAGAGCTTGTTGCTTCATATTGTTGCTGTGCATTATACATCAGCTGGAAGAAATCTTTTCGAAAGAAGTTTAACCCGTCGCTCACATCTTTTAAAGTTTCAGAAATGTTTTTCGGTATTTATGCAAAACTGTTTGCAAATTTTATATTACGTTGTTTTTGAATTTTAAGTTTAAATAAGGTACCAATAAATTCGTTATGCCAAAATATGACTATGATTTTCTGGCGGGAAAGTTGTTTTCAATTATCTTTCTACATAACTAACTACCGTCAAAGTGCGCTTCACTTTAGTTCTGTGACGACTTGTGCTCTTTTGTTGCTGCTTATTTTGAATAATTCTGTAAGTGATTATATAACGAGCCTTCGACAATTCAAGCGTCAATAAAAAGTCAATACATAGATAAGTGTCAATATAAGTGAAAAAACTGTAAAAAAACTACTAGTTCGGCCATTTCGGCTGTACTGTAGACTAGCTAGCAACAACAAACCGAAGCTGACTGGTTAGCCGTCTGGACCAGCTGACACACAATAGAAAAATTACACACAACCACGCACACAAATTTGCCACAGCGAATGCATGTAAGACGTCCAATTTTCGCAGGGCAAAACAAATCTAAAGTCCTGTCGCTACTATAAAGCATCAGTTTAACATAGGGCCTATTCCTTTACCGGATTAAACAAACTGGAATTAATTTAGGGCCTTTTCCTTTGCCGGATTAAACGGACTTGACTCAATTTAATCCGAGGTTTTGGGATGACAAATCGGAGTAAACGGACTAAACGAGTTAAAATAAGTCAGCAGCTTAATTTTAGTCTGACTCCATTTAAAAACTACCACTGGACTAAACGGACTTAACATGCACGCTTAACATTAGCGTGCATAGTTATGTTCGTTTAGTCCGATTAAAAAGCAGCGCACTAAAAGTTAAGTCCTTTTAATCCAGAGGTTTTGGAATTGCATTTTTAAGCATAATTTTTAAACCACTTAGTCCGATTATAATTAACCCTTTAATCTGGTAAAGGAATAGGCCCGTACAATTTCTGCAGACACACTTTAAAAATACGATTCAACACTAGGCAATTACGTTATTCAAATCTAAGGGTTTGAAATTTGTGGGTCTGATTTTCATTTCTGTCTTCTTCGCCGAATATTTACTCCATGGCCGAGTGTACCACATTATACCATCCATTGGCCAACTGCCAACTCTAAAAAATAAAATAAACATTGTCAAAGTTGCTTAACAATGAATATGATAATGGTTGCCTTTCAAAATCGAATACAAAAGCAGCTAACATTTAGCATAATTTTTCGCACTCGAGCTGGACTTAACCCTTTCATGCCCAAAGGTTCATGGGAGATACCACACGATGAACTACCATATCTGGGGCTATGCAACTTGACTAGTCTATTCTAGTGACAAGATCTTGGAGCTGTGTTTATGGGGAATTGTAGGTATTTGCATTTGGACGGCAACTTTTAGTCCTACTGCCACACAGCGAAGCCTATGCTCATTTAAGCAATGTGCAAATTTGGCTTTCTTTCATTGCAAAAGGAGTATTTTTTTGAGGCCACATTACGAAATTTAAATGCAACTCCTGTCAGTCTGGTTTTTGTGCATCAGATACAGCGGATAATGTAGTTTATTTCTAGCATTCAACTAGGGCAGGCGCACAGTTGCTGTGTTCATACTGTAGGGTGAAGTACATATTATGCCTGAGCGATGGCGCAATTTTCTCACAAATTCTAAACTTTGAGCTCTTATAACTAAAAAGCGGTGCGTCCTAGACTCTTAATCGGCTCACTATATTTTGCTCACCATTCATTTCTCTATCGAATACTGGTTTCGCGTTCTCTCTATGACGCACGTAGTTCAAGCAATGTCCAAAAAACTAGAAGGTGCCAGAATGAGGCTGTCTAGCCAGTGAAACTCTGGGCATTAAAGGGTTAACCGTAGCTTTGTTGAAAAAACCTAATTTGCAGCAATTGGTATTCCAGCTATAAGGACACAAATAAGGACAAGTATGAACCGTGCTTAAATGTATGCGATTGTAAAAGTATCAATTACTTTATGCTATTGCAACTTTGGCAACATATGACGATCAACTAAAACAAAGCAATAGATACAAAGTATTGCAATTACGAAATTGAAAAACTATGCCGAACAAAATGATGTAATTTTAACAAATAAATTTTCGTTTTTAGTTACAAAATGTATTCATACCCGCAGTTTTTATAATATCTTCCATTCAAATTTGCCAATGTGCATGAATCGTACCAAAATCCACCGTGATACATTTTAGCACAATTGTCGTTAACATAATTGTCATTATCATTGTCGAATGTCGAGAACCTTTTGCCATTTAAATTCCAGCGTGGACTTACAACGCTGATTGAATCTTCAGCTGTTCCTCTGTGAGGACCAACATGGAGTCTACATGAAATGCACAATATGATAATTATTTAAAGGATGTTTAGCTACTGACGAAAATGCATGTTTGTTTTTGTTAAATTCAATTATGAACTTAAAAATAATATAACGCAAACATCTTTGTGTACTACATTATTTAAATGAAAATGATATTGCAGGCTGAAATTTATAAAAGAAGCTTTATCTAACAAAATAAAACATTGTAAAGGCAAATTTTTTCATATTCTCTTCGACCACGTGCTAAAATAAGACTGGGCTGAAATACATCCATTAAGCATTACGGTCTCGCGCCATATTTAGTTTTAATTTTGCTTACCGATATTTATCAGTCTCATTGGCTATCCAAAAGTCATCATACTCTTCGTACGCAAACTCTCGATTGCAGCCCGTTAGTTCAACGCGTAGTGTTGTTTCAAGTCGTTGCGACAAATTGGCTATCAAATCATTTCCAAGCCAATACTCACCTGAGATTGATCCAAAACCTGAAAAACATTTCAAGTAAATGCATGACTGAAATAAACACTTGAACATTGTGCTTTAAGGGGGTAGTGTCGCGAAAGCAGTCGATTTTGCGCGACTGTAAAACTTGTTCAGTAAATTTTAGAAATGGTTCTTTCTATATTTTAAAAATCTATCTAAAGGCAAATTATTTTGCTAAGTTTCAGCAAAATTGGTGCAGCATATAGTTTGCAATAATGTATCAAAGTCGGAAAAATGACAAAAAAAAAAACATATTCACATTCCATTTTTTAGTCACATTTATCAATTTTTTTTGTTTAGTTTTTTTACACGAACTAATAGCTCATATGTTATAGTTTATGCACACAAAATTTAGTGCAGATTACTGTAGCGGCTGTGGAGTAATACTAGTTTGAACTGTGAAGGTGTACTTAAACTGTAAAATAGTAACAGCAATAATGATAAATTGTGAAAAATCTAGACGCTTATTTTTAAATCAAAAGAAAAACGAACCTTCAATTTTCTTTTTTCTTATTTGTCGCAAAAAATTGTGCGTCCACACTTTATGTGTACTTCACAAGCTGGCCAATCTGATATCTGGCTTGATTTTTTGAACTTTTATGTCCCTATTGTGTGATGTCTGGCTTACTAATGACGATTGGTCCAAGATATTTGTCAATATTGATAGTGTGATGTCTGGCAGTATTTATTTGACACTATACAGCGTTGGACTAGCTTCTCATTGAATGTGCTACTTCAAAACAAAAAGTTCTATTTTCACAGCCTATGAGCAAAACTGCTTTCGCGACACTACCCCCTTAAATAGTAGTATGCACTATGCAGACCAAAATCAACAATGTTATATAACTAGACCGTGTTCCTTCTGTTGACCGAACTGGGTTGTAGTATCTCAATACAGTACAAGAAAGCAATTCCAATTTAGTAGGATTTGACACGGGCACTTGCATAAGCACAACCACAAGCACAAGTACAAGCACAAGCACAACGCATAAATTTTCACAGTGTAACTTGCACAAGCACAAGCCCAGCCCATCAAATTGAAGCCAGCCAGTGTAACATCTTTCCTGTTCAAAATTTTTGTTTTCATCTTAACTTTTGTGGCTAAAAACGACAAAATTGGCAATTGAAGAGTCATAACTGGTGAGATATATTACGTAATAATTACCTTATAATACTATAGTGTATACAACGCGCAAATTTTTGAGCTCAACCATTTACTTCGAGGAATGTAGGATGGTACTATTGCAATATTTAGAGATACTGGTTAGCATAAGATAGAAACAGTCCAAATTTGCTTCAACGTTGACTTCACATGTAACGTACGTAAATATCATGTATTAATATATACTGTACATACTCTAATCTACCTAGTTCCAAGAACGTAGGTTTACATTCCTAAAGTTCTGTAATTAATAGATTAACCTTTTTCAATCAATTCATTATAAATTTGTTTATATGTATATACACTTTAAACTGACTCTATAAATAGCGAGTTCCAAAACAGTCAAGTAAGTTTTATCTGGACCTTAAGGATCTATAATAAAGTGTTCCTCTTGGCCTGACGCGTTATTCCTGAAAGTGAGCTCCTTCACAAACATCTTATTGATAACACTCAAACCCGAACAGTGGGCGCTTTTGAATGACACTTATTTGACATTTACCGAGTGCGCCCGCTCCTGCGCCCGCTCATGCGTCCGCTCATTCGCCCTCGTGTGAATAGGCCTTTATACTTGCGAATTTAACTCCTCCTGGCTGCTAAGATCGATAACTATAGAATGGCACGATTGCAACCTATCCTACGATACATCTACTATGTAGCTCTACTTAGTAATGTGTATATATATATGTATATGCAAAAAACTGCCTAAATGTGACAAACTTAGAATCAAACCTACGGCGTCATGGTTAAGAATATATCAAACTAATCACTCGACTACACAGATCAGTAGAGTTCACTTCACTAAAAGTACATATATAATTAATAGGATATTATTAGTAGGATATAAATTATTCTAAGCAAATCGATGACAATAAATATAATAATCAAGATCCAAAAACAGTTATATAACACAGCACATAAATCCTTATTTTCAAAATCGTAAAATTTAGGACTAATTCGCTCTTGGAAAATTTTGTAAAAGTTGGCCCAGGTCATTTTAATATACCTAAAATACCTAAAATATTCAACGACAACTAAACGATCTTTCATTGTGGTCTCCGTGGCAGAGTCTAGCGCATTGCTACCTTAACCAAAATTTTGCTGGATTGAGCCGAGCCAAAGAGAGATAACTTTTTTTAGATTTTACGCAATACTCGCTTTTAAATTTGACGCAATGATCGCTAAATTGATTAGCTGTTAAGTATATCAAGACGATAACTTATTTTACGTCTTGATCCCGTATCCATTGTGCACTTTGTTCGTTCAAATTTTGTTAAAATGGCTGCTAAAGAAGACATAGAAGATATATATATATATATATATATATATACTACTTCTATGTCTTCTTTCACCTTTAACAAAATTTGAACGAACAAAGTGGCCGAATGAATACGGGATCAAGACGTAAAATGAGTTATCAGCTGCAAATGTAACAGCTAATACAATTTTAGCAATTATTTGCGTCAAATTTAAAAGCGAGATATTTGCATTGATTAAAAAGTTATCTTTTCACTGGTTCAAAATGCACAAAATTTTTCGTTAGTACCAATGCGCTAAGATCTCTCGCCACCGGAGGTAAATGAATCGTTTAGTTGTCGTTGAAAGTTTAGGTATTTTAGGTATGTAAAAATATGGCCCAACTTTTACAAAACTTTCCAAGCGAATTGGTCCTAAATTTTACGAGATTGAAAATAATTTTATGTGTGTGTATATAACTTTTTTGATCTTTGATTATTTGTCATCGTTGTTTCAATAATTTTATCCCTACTAATACTGTATAATTATATATATTCTTTTAGTGAAGTGAACTCTACTGATATATATTTGTAGCTAGATCGTAGTTTTTGATATATTCTTTTTTTTTTTTTTTTTAGTTTTGATTCTAAGTTTTGTCACATTTAGCAGTTTTTGCATATACATACACATTACTAATTCAAGCTTACATAGTGAGATGTATGCATAAATAGGTTGCAATCGTGCCATTCTTATAGTGAGAATCTTAGCAGCCAGGAGAACAGATTCGCATCCTGAAGGGCTCACAGCGAGGGGCCGGGCGGAGCATGAGCACAGGGCGCGCGGGTAAATGTCAAATAAGCCTCATTCAAAGCGCCCCTTCGGGGTTTAATATTATGCAATAAGATGTTTGTGAGAGGATCACTTTCAGGAATAATTATAAGAGGAACACTTTATTATAGATCCTTAAGGTCCAGATAAGGGAATTTGAGTGTTTGGAACTCCACAGTTTAGAGTGTATATACATATAAACAAATTTATAATAGAAAATTGATTGAAAAAGGTTAATATTATTTAATTACAGAACTTTCAGGAATGTAAACCTACGTTCTTGGAACTAGGTAGATTGAGAATATGTACAGTATATATTAATACATGATATTTACATTCCTACATGTGAAGTCAACGTTGAACAAAGTTGGAGGTTGCCTTTATGCTAACCGTAAATACAAATCATACCATCCTACATTCCCTCGAAGTGAATGGTTGAGCTCAAAAATTTGCGCATTTGTATACACTATACATATTTATAAGGTAATTATTACGTAATATATCTCACCAGTTATGACTCTTCAATTGCCAATTTTGTCGTTTTTAGCCACAAAAGTTAAGATGAAAACAAAAATTTTGAACAGGAAAAATGTACACTGGCTGGTTAAATATGTTGTGCAAGTGTGAAAATTTATCGTTGTGCTTGTGCTTGTACTTATCTTTGTGGTTGTGCTTATCCGAGTCCGTGTCAAATCCTACTAATTGAAAATCTTCTTGTACTGTATTGAGATACTACAAGCCCAGTTGGCTAAAAGAACACGGTCTAGTTATATAACATTGTGATTTCGTCTCATAGTGCGGTATTATTTAAGAATAAAAGCCATTTTAGTCTGAAAAAATAGAACTTTTTTGTCTTTCCGGCTAACAGCATTCAATGAGAAAGCTAGTCCAACACTGTACCGAATGGATATTAACCGCCAGACGTCCCCACACTCTCAATATTGACAAATATCTTGGACCTATGCGTTCATTAGGTGGCCCGGACGTCCCACCCCGGGGCCATAAAAGTTCGAAAGAGTGGAGCCATGCTCCCAGATTGGCCTTTTTGTAGAAGCAGCATAAAGTGTGAAACGGCCACGATTTTTCCGACAAATAAGAAAAAGAAAATTGAAGAATAGTTTTACTTTTGATTTAAAAATTAAGCGTCTAGATTTTTCACAATTTATCATTATAGCTGTTACTATTTTACAGTTTAAGTACACCTTTTCACAGTTCAAACTAGTAATTACTCACAGGCCGCTACTTTCTTCCCACTTAAAATTTTGTGTGCATAAATTATAACATATCAACAAGTTAGTTTGCCAGTATAAAAACTAAACAAAAAAAATTGATAAAATGTGACTAAAAAATGAGAATATAAATATTGTTTTTTTTTGTCATTTCCGATTTTGATACATTCCATTGCAAACTTGTATGCTGCACCAAAAACAACTGAAACTTAGCAAAATATTGCCCCTTAGATAGATTTTTAAAAATACAAAAAGAACCATTTCTAAAATTTACTAAACAGTTTTACATTGCACACAAACTACTTTTTGACACTACCCTAAGACACAATGTTGCCAAGTGTTTATTTTGCATAATACATTTAAATGTTTAGGTTTAGATAGATATCCCAGGTGATTATTGGCTTGCCAAAATAATTTCAATCACCCAATTTCCAACAATTTGAAACAACACAGTACACTAAACTAACAGATTCATCCAAAATTCATCCCCACTATAGAATAAGCCAATAAATTCAATAAATATCCAGATTCACCAAAATTCAAAACTAAATATATATATACCTAATGCTAATGTTGATGTATTTTCAGCCCAGTATATTTTAGCATAGATTCAAAAATAAAAAATTTATTTACAATGTTTATATTTAATAGACTTATTTATAAATTTCAGTCAATCATTTTTCATGTAGTACACAAAGATGTTTGCATTCTATTTTTAAGTTCATAATTAAAATTAACAAAAACAAACATGCATTTTAGCTAAAAATAACTAAACGTATTTAATAATTATCATATATCATTCATGTGGTTTCCATGTAGTCCTCACAGAGTGAAGTGCAAATCAGCATTTGTAGTCACATCAAAACTAAATGGCAAACCATTCTCAAAAGACATTGCAACAATGATAATGACAATTATGTTAACAATTGTTGCTAAAATGTATA
>JASANF010016171.1:0-11639 GCA_030248245.1 Trissonchulus sp. WLG1_4
ACTTCAATAAGTTTTTTACTATAAACGTGATTAGCATCAACCTTTATTTGTTGAGTCAATCTTCGAAGCTACCCGGTTATAAACTTGTACAGAAGTTAGGATTTTAAAAGCATTTTATCCTGAAAAATAACCGCCTGTAATATTTCTTTGGAATAATCACACACATGACTCACAATGTTAAACGCTTATTCACACAATGGCGCATTTTGCTCCAAGGCTCACGCAATGGAGCTTGAGCGGGCGCATGAGAAGGCGCATCTATAATTAGAATTTTTATTTTGCGTGCTGCATTATTTCACATAGTGCAGCAGGCAGTTTTTGTGTGTATGTGCCCGCACATGCACCCCAGTCTGAATAGGTCTTAACGCTCATGACTCAGCAGAAGGGGTTGTTGCTCTTCGATCCCTAAGCCTTCAGCTTTAAAACTTCAAGAGCTTCGTCAGTCGTTGTTTGCGCTGTACCACCAAACCCACCAACCCCTAAAATTTTGATGCAAGTACAACAACAGGTGGTCTATTAGCTTTTATCTTAACATGCTATAATTTTTACACAGGGATAAGAATAATAAAACATAATATTTGTCAACACTTCAACATAATGTTAGGCTATTATTTTTTATCTTTTATAGCTATAGGTAATAGGTATATCAACTAATTTATACCCTTCAAACCGAGTGTTTTGCAGAAGAGAGTCAGTATACAGACAAGTTTAAACATGTATCTTAAGCTGCTGGTTGGTGTGGCTGTGTTGTTTATTATTTGGCACAGCTGTGAAACCTCTGAGTCCCGAAGCAATATCCAAGATTTGATGAGAAGGAAGGTACAATTGGGATTATTTTCCATGCATAATAATGGATTAGCCGTTATGTACTTAATCTAAATCCTAAAATACTTTGGAGTCAATATCACTGGTTCACATAATTAGGTTCGCTAAATAAAAATGCAATAGGTATGTATTTAAAATTCGTTTGTTTTTTTCCCATGAATGTTACCCGCCCTCAAACCTACGCGCCTATTTGCGCTTTTATTGTGTCCAGCCAAAAACACTCTTGCCCGACTTTTACTTTCGACGATGTCGCTGACAAGGCTAAAAATGGCGCCCGACGCTTTGCTGTGTGCAATTTGCTCCACTATTTCTTTACTATTTAATGAGGCACTGTCTATTTTCACCCGACAGTCAAGATCCGACCGCATTTCGGACCGGCCAAGATCGGCGATATGGGCATTTTGTAATAGCATCTAGGGCTGTTTTGGCTTAACAATAAAATTAGTCTTATTAGTACATTACATGTACTTCACAAGCTGGTCAATCTGATATATGGCTGGATTTTTTGAACTTTTATGTTTCTATTGTGTAATGTCTGGCTTACAAACGGTGATTGGCTCAAAATATTGGTAGATATTGGTAGTGTAGTGTCTGGCAGTATTTATTTGACACCATGTAGCATTTTACTAGTTTCCCAGTGAACGTACAATTTCAAAGCAAAAAGCTATCTTTTTGCACCTATGTGCAAAATTGCTTTGGCGACACTACCACCTTAAAAGTTAAATAAAATTACAAAATTTTCCGATTTTTCCAATTTTTTCGTCATGGAGATATACATGCAAAAACATTCGAAATAGCAATCTGGACAACTTTTCTTCAAGAATGACAGTTCATTTTTGCTATTGTTGAAAAAATAGCATAATTCTTTGATTCCCGGAGCGCCCCCTTAACTACTGTGTAGAAAGTCTTTATTGAGTTTAATAACATTGTAAGGCTTTTGACTATTTAGCGCGGGAAGGGAAAGAGCCCAGTTGTGAAGTCGTCGACTGCAGCACAACGCAAAGGACATAGCAAAGGGAAAGGAAAAGGAACTATTAACAAGCAAGAGTGGAAAAAACAAAAAGAAGAAGCTAAAGCAGCTAGAAAAGCTGGAATAGCGGCTCTGAAGGTTGAAACTCATAAATATTTTAGATATGAGTCGAGCAAAATTGAAATAAACTGCAACTGGTGTCGTCACTCTTTGTTAATCTTTTTAAACCTTATTTTTTTTTCTTGAGCAAGGTTTTGTTGTGTTCATAATTTTCATTGCCAGTAATCCTAGACAAATAATTGTACAGAGGCAATAGAAATAGAGCTGGTAGTTTGTTACTTAGCATTCAAAGTCAAAAACATAATTATTTAAGAAACTGGGGCTTTACAGTATTTGATAGGTAAGTAAATCTAAAAATTTAGTAAAGTAAATTTCACAAACTTCGAATACCCTGCTTAAAGTCGACTTCAAGAGATTTTAGTCAGTACAGTTTCATTAAGATTCCTTTACAAAAAACCTTAGCCCACTAAAAAACGCGATAAACTGCCTTTTTTAAACAAAACTTTCAGTTGGTTTAACCTAATTGGTTAAAAATAATGGTCATATAGGCTAATTTCAATTTAAAACACAAACATGAAATAAATGTTCATTTTTTAGCAAAAATGTCTCAAGAACCCAGCCAACTGTAAAGGCCAAAAAGAAAAGGCAAAGAAAGGTCGCGAGCAAGCAAAAAAAGCAACTATGATACCGCTACTGCAGAAATACAAAGGTAACCGTCAACAAGCTGAGCAAGAAGCGGAGAAAACTATGCAAGCAGTGCTGGACGTGAAAAAGGCCATTCTGAAGAAGGCTGGACTAGACGGCGTACGTTTAATTTCTTTAAATTTGAAATGGCGAAAATATATTTTGTTAGTCAATCCCACTAAGGTTTTTAACCCATCACCGCACAAAGTATTAGCACATTAACATAATTTCAATTTCATTCACTGTCATTTTGACTAGTGTTCGGATCGGTTCCGAATTTTCAAATCGGTTCCGGTTCCGGTTCCCGGCGGCAAAATCGGTTCCGGTTCCGGTTCCAAATTGGTTCCGGTTCCACCCTGTCGGTTCCGGTTCCGGTTCCATTTGTCATTTTTATAGTATAGTTACTAAGCAGTGCAGATGTAGATGGGGGGTCTGCGGGGGGGGGCAAGCCCCCCCCCAGATTTGAGAAAACGGGCAAGCCCCCCCTTAAAAATGACCCATCGGGACAAGCTCCCTTCTTGGTGCTGAAAAAAGGTTCCCGAAAACTCAAAAACTGTGCCACATCGCTATAAAATGCTTCAAAAAAATGTCCGAAAAGCTAAAAAATCGTTAAAAATAACCAAATTTTGCTGAAAAATTTGATTTTTAGGCCCAAACTGGAATTTTTTGCGCTTTTCGCTGTTCAAGCCCCCTCTAAAGTTTTGAAAAATCCGGGACAAGCCCCCTCCAGACCGGGACCCCGTGTACATGTATGCTAAGCAGAATAGTTTTTCTTTTCGATAGGCCGCTTACAATTTTGGATGTTCAATGTTCATCTCAGTAGTATTAATATACATCGACTCGAACTTATTTCACTTCCAATTCAAATATATTACTGCCAAACTATTGTTGTCGGTTTGGTCAGTCACGCGTATTCCTGGTCCGTTCTGTTTAACCGTGCACAGACTTAGGTGCAAGATTTAAACAAGCAGGCCCTAAAAAAGGCAGAGTTCCTTTGTTGAGTGCAAAATTCATATTTGTCACTCTTAACATCTCGCCAAAATCAGCTTCGGTTTCAGTGTGCATTGCGATTCTAAAAAGTAATAATACCTGCTGCAGTGGCTTAATTTGGTATCAGCGCTTACATAAATAGGATACTGACTACTGAGTTACTGTAAACACTTAAAAAATTGACCAAAAACATGTAATAATTGCCATAACTACCTACTTTTGATCTCAGAGCTCAGTTCACTTGACTTTTACTGACAAAAATTTGTGTTCAAAACAAATTTTTGCTAACAACAGAACCTAACAACCTTTTTGAAAAAACACAGCTGTGCGGGTCAAACCTATGCAGTAGTAACCTCTTGAAATAGCACCTATGACCACTCGGCTACGTTACTTCAATTGTTAATGGCGTTTAATTGTGACTGCTCTGGAAAGAAACATGACTAATATGATAACTCAATAAAAATGCAAAATATAATTATATATATGTCTTAATAATATTTAACCTACATTAACTTTGCTTTAGCTAATCTCACTACTAGAGGTTATGCCATATTTTTTATGAGAAAAGAAGTTTTAAACTGGAAATTAAGCAATAGTCCAGACAGTCACCTGAATTGCATATGTATTTTGTCTAAAACATTATAATGCGGAAAAAAGTTCAAATAACAAAAATCAAAATCAATTACAATTAATCAAAAATCAAAATTACAATTTAAGACCTGTCTGTGTGTGTTGTTTACTATTGTTTCGTTTGAAATTGTGAATAGCGCCATTTTCGAAAAGAAGAGCAGTCAGCTCCCACACTGACTTTATGTGTTAAATCATATGCGCATAACAGCATGCAGTTGCTACTTTTACACTGAGCAGAGTTGGTTTTAAAACCAGTTCCATTTTCTAGAAGGAACAAATGCAACACCAGTTACAGTTATGTAACTATGACAAGGCTGAACAAAGTAGTTTCGTAATTGCAGGTAAAAAATTGATCGAAGATCAAAGACAATGACTAAAATGTATGTAGGTTTTATGCTGTGGTCATTTTGATACCTCAACTAAAGCGTTTAAATTGAACGATGCTAATATATTATAAGCTCTTCTGCTGAGTGAGAAGCTGTTACGGTGTGAGGCCTGTGGGTCAATATTCCAAAGAAAATATTAAACGTGGCCCCGTTTTGTGGATAAAATTATTTTAAAAATCTATTTCTGCACGCAAAGGAGATTGCAACTTATACTACTGAAAGGTCTGCTAGCGTTTTTCGCAAGTTACGAACTGTCTAATGAACATGAACATGAACACTACGTGAATGCATTCCAGTAGGTATTAGTTTTTAGCCTCAAGAAAAAAACTACTGTGTATTTTATATTGCTTGCACAGAACGTGTATTTTATCAGATTTGCTTAATTAATAAGTTTCGTCAGCTCGGTTGGTTCAAATGGCAGTGTGTTGCGCATTTACTGAGAATCCGATTGCTGATTCGCAGGTCGACGGATCGATTATGTCTCTAAGCTGCATATTTTGCATTCTGCGGCAGCTCTAGGTAATGAGAGTTTCCCAGGTTAATATTTGCGCAATGCCTGGCATAACAACGAATTACCTTCTCTTCTGGTGTTAATTGACACTAGAAATTCGACCTACCCAGTTTAACGTAGGAATTTGAGATTCCGAATATATTATACCTATACGCGGCCCCTGGCCGCGTAATAAGGACTAATTTCGTTATAAACAGGAAATCAACCCAAAAAAATTAACTTCGTTTTCAACTTTTCTCGTTCAACTAAATCTAAGCGGACTCGATTGGTTGTTCCACTGTCACAAAGATCTCATTCAATTTTAGAATCGTGAGAGCTTGCTGAAGCTTACAATTCTTTTCAAACCAGCTTGTGCGATAACATTTTTCAGTCACAATGTTAGACGTCAGCGTCCATAATAAAAACTGTTTTGAGCAAATTCAGTTTTGAGAAAATTGACTATTGTTAAATTTGCATTTGTACCTAATTTGTATCTGAAACTTTGAATTGATAAATAAAAAAATTCAGTCATTTTTAAAAACAAATTTCTAGATAAATAACTTCACTTAGTGGGAATGCATTCAAAAATTAATGTTTAAAAAATAGTTGTTGCCAAGAGCGTCAGCAAAATAATAGATCAAAACACCGACAACTACGCAGCTGTCGGGCCAGTGAGGGTCCGAAAGCTGCGAAATCGGCAATGTTTACATAGTCATGATATTCTAAACGTAAATTTCACTAAAAATTATATATTTACTACAACAAAACACATAAAACTATGGAGTAAGCAATGAAATAAGCAAATCCATCGTACACAAGTCACTCATGCATACATACAGTCCATTTCAAATGAAAATGCCTCCGACGCGTCGGCCGACGCCAAAATTTCCGACGCGTCGGATGACGTCATCCGACGCGTCGGGTGATGTCATCCGACGCGTCGGGTGATGTCATCCGACGCGTCGGATGATGTCATCCGACGCCAAAACTTTTACCAAGCATTTTGGGTCAATATTGGAATTAGGTTGCAACTTGCAGTCAAAGGGCCGAGGTTTTTAGTGCATGGGGGGTGGGAAAAAATAAAATTCAAGCACTTGAGTGTACTTAAAGTTATCAAATTAATTTTATTAAAAATTTTTTAGATAAAAATTTTAAATTTCATAAAAAATTTTTTTACATTTATTTAAAATGACTTGAAAAATTGAAACTAAAAATAAATAGCGTAGGAAAAGCTTAGCATAGGAAAAGCTTAGCATATATGTATATACACTGAAATTTTTCTGGCCAGTAAGCCAGACAGTCTTATGTAACCTGGCAGACTCTCCCCCAATTATTAGCATCTATTAGAAATAGGGGATACTTCACGCACAAAGTTCAAAAAGATAACTTTTTTCCAGATTTGAATGTAATTTGCCTTTTGTTTGAGTTACTTAGGTAAGTTTGTAAATAAAAAAGTAAAAAAAAGTATTTTTAATTACATATTTGTTTCTGTCGTTTCTCGTTTCTGACACCCCCTTTTCTATGTTTGCATCTAAATTTTATCGAGTTTCATTTGGCGTCAAATGACATAAAACTTTTCCTAGCGAGGCCAGCAAGCTTGGCGTCGGATTATGTCACCCGACGCGTCGGATGATGTCACCCGACGCGTCGGATGATGTCACCCGACGCGTCGGGTGATGTCATCCGACGCGTCGGATGATGTCATCCGACGCGTCTGGCGTCGGAATTCGGACGCCAAGAGGCATTTTCATTTGAAACTGACTGTATGTACATACATATGTTTTCATACAGATTAAAGCAATGAACACTACGCCAGAAAGTTGCTGGGGTCTGGGACGGCAGCCACCAGGAAAAACTGGTGAAAAAATGTTGCATTTTTGGCCTAATTGAGTCAATTGGAGACGTATTAGAAATATAAACTTACGTTTACTGTCGAACAAAAATTGAGTTTTCACAGAGAATTGAAAACTGCTATCGGTTCCGAAATTGCATCGGTTCCGGTTCCGGTTCCGGTTCAGTTTCTACTAAGCCCTTTGGTTCCGGTTCTAGTCGGTTCCAGTGGAACCGATCCGAACACTAATTTTGACACTGAATATTGACAAACGTCACAATATTGTTTAGTATAGATAGTACAAAAAAGCGACTCTCAGGTAATATAAGAGCTATGATGAGTAAATTAGCACTACGTTAAGCGAAATTCAAAAGAAAAAAAGAGGTCAGGTACCTAAGACGGTAAAGGACTACTCTATTAATATTATGCGATAAGTGGTTCAAATCTATCTTCTGTCATTTTTCTATACACATTAGATGCATACTGCATATTCAAAAATTATAGCGCATATAGTAACTTCTATAGAGTATATTGCGCAAATAGTGTTGTTAGCAATATGGAGTATATAGCACGTTTGGTAGCGCTAAAGACCAGTTTATACGACCAAACTGGCACTGAACTCACGCCAAACTTGAGTTTTATGTGAGTTTGGTTGTGTGTATAGACACCAAACTTGCTCCGAACTTAGACCAATCTCAGGTCAATCTGCCGACTTTAATTTGGTGTACCAGAAAACTTTGATTAGTGACTTAATCTAACAGCTGATTTAAGTCAAGTATTCAACTGCACAGCAACATTTCCCAGCATTGTTTAAATGGACTAGGGTAGTCGGTCTACGTAACTAATTTCTATTGTTGATTTTTGCTGAGCTGCATAAAATACGTGTCACAGCACGTATTTTACGAACAGTGAAAGTAAGTTAAGGACCTGCCGCCGCTGAGGCTTGTTGGTTTGTGATTTTATATTGACAAAACGTTAGTTTCAGATAACACAAAAGTGTCGTTAAATACGCTTTTTAATTAACAGTTATTGACGCTAGGCCATGCTAATTTTAGCTGTGTTGCCATTGACTTTGGCAGTAGGCTAATTGTTAACGGCTAAATTTAACCAAGCTAGCTATTAATATTATGCCATTGGCAAAACAACGACAAAACAAGCACGTTTTGCGAGTAGGGTTGAACTTTTTAGATAGACTGCGTTGCGAGTTGCTTGCAGTGCTGAGGATATTCTTCGAATATAAAACGCGGCACCAAAATTTTTCAAAGCCAACATTTTTAATTAAGCATTGAACAGTCAGTCTTACTCTTATTCGAGCTACCAATGTCAGCAAAGTAAAGTCAGTAATTGTTGACAACGGTTCTATCAGAAAATTTTAGTCAATTTTATGCCTACACGCAGTCCTGGTCAAGAATAATTTACGTACATTTCCGTGAGTGGACGACCTATGTATGTATATACCCTCGCTTTTGCGATTTCTTCCAGCCAATGTAAAGTCCTCAAAATTAGATAGGTACACATTCACGCTGAAAATCCTGTGTCAAAATCAGCTACTATAGTAGGTATGTATGTCAGCCACTTTATTGTTGACAATCAAAGTATAATGCTGTGTTTAAAGTATCTGTCTTGACAAACCAGCTTCGTTTTAATGTAGCCAAAGTTACACCTACTAAAGATTTGCATTTAGAGTCCAAACCTAATCGTTTATGTGCATGTCACTCACAACCTGAAGATCCTGAAAAATTTTCTGAATCGAAAAACCCCAGTGTGTAAAAGAACGACATTCCTTTGCAGTAATAGTTTTGCTTCTTTTGCACGTATTGTCACGACGAAGGTGACCATGCACATACCATCGCGTTGCAAGTAACGCACGTCATATTGTGATTCCGACACATTGATAAACAATGTGCGAAATCTAATCGAAACAGGTTTAGTCAAAGACTATTGCACCGTGAAAACATTTGTTTGTCTAACGCATACTACCTACATCTGTACCCGATAGGTATATCACACAAACACACACACAGCCACACAAACTAGGTCAATTAGTAACCTAGCAGCAGTTTCACACAAGAAAAGTTCGATTATTGATCGGTACTCAATACACGCTACATACACGCCACATTATTGATTGAAATTACATATTGTGTGATTGTCACAGACACTGTATGCAGCACACAATAACACACTGGGCTATAATTATTGTATCACAACGCAGCGTCGCACACACTCCACAATACACACACCCACACATACAATGCATTTTAGGACCTACCCAGGTAGTCAGTTCAAATTTACACAGTGAGCTTAGATACATGGTAATTCAGCTTCTGCATTATAGTATATACGCGGCGGCTGAGGCCGCCGCGTAAAAATATCAAAATAAGGGAATTAAAAGAAAATGCTACTGAATATCAAGCGAATGAATAAAGTGCAGATGCAGCAACGTTGATGGCGTTTATTGCTCAAATACCGCAAATAGTACAGCTACTCAATTATTTCAGGAAAATTCTTTTCATTTTTCTTCCAAATTTCTTTCATTTTTCTTTGATTTTTTTTTCATTTCGTTTTTCTTTCGGTTTTCAACAAAGTAAATTTGATGGATGCCTGTCGGGTCAAGTAACAAATTTTTGGCAAGTCGAAAGTTCACCCGTCCCCTTCTCTAATAACAGACAGCTACACATAGAATGTGTGTGTGTGGCGGTTGCTACATACATAGATGTGTGCGCGCAAAAGTATGCACGTATGTATTTATCAATATGAACCTAGGCCAATTAACTATCAATTAATTTTAAGTTAGGTAACGAGTTGACAGCTAGTCAACTACTCTTCTAAATTTTCTTTCTTTTTCTTTGATTTTTCTTTCATTTGCTTTTTCTTTCGTCTAAAATTTCTTTCATTTTTCTTTGCTTTTAATTTTACTGAAATAATTGGGTAGCTGTAAGACAAAAACAGCTAGCTGCCTGTGTTTCTCACCAGCGTAGCGCACATATTTACTGTAAGTTTTTTTCAATTTGCAATAATATTTATTTTTATACTGTTGAGCCAAATTTTAATCTACAAAGGCAAAAAAAGTATTATTAACTACACAACAAATAGCTTTTCTCTTTATATTGAAAAGTGGGGGGTTCGTTACCCCATACCGTTATCAGAAAAGACAAGGACAGGAATCGAACTTGTGCCTTCTGCTAAAATTCGGAATATTGCAGACGTACAGATAACTAACTGGCCAGCAACTAACCATTCTAAATGCCTTTATAAACTCCAGTAGAACTTCTAATTACACTTTCATTGCAACTCGCAAGACCCGCCTACTACACTGACCGCTACTCGTTACATTCCCCCCCCCCCGCTTAATACAACTGCGTCGTTGCAGTATCTCAGGTACGTTCGCTATGAAACAATCTCTGGGTTTTCAAAGGATCACCCGTACCCCAACCCAAACCTGGGTTTTCTCAGGATAACCCAAAACCTTACTCAAACTCAGGTCAGAGATGCACGGGGTCAATCGGCGAGGGGGGGTGCCCGACCCCTGGCGGAAGGGGGGGTGGTCCCTAGTTCTGGCCATTTTTCGGCGACATCCGAAAATTTTTCAAAATTTTTCAATTCTCAACTTATTTTTGGGGTACTTTTTTCGCCGCAGGCGAAAATTTTTTGCAATTTTTCAACTTTTTACGCATTTTGGGCCACTTTCTTGGCCATCAGAGGGGGGGTGGGGGGTTGAGGGGGGGGGTGCCGAATGTCTGAAGGGGGGTGCCGACCCTCCTCAGGGGGGCGGGTGGATACCCCCCCTACCCCCCCTCCCCCCCTATGTGCATCTATGCTCATGGGTTTTCTAAAGATTACCCAAAACCTAACCACCAAATTACAACTCAGCGGCGTACTTGTGGGGGTTGAAACTCCCAATTTGAGTATATCCCCGGTTCGACCCTACTTGAACATTGCCAGATGAAAGGTGGGGTTAGCCCCCGCGCCTTTTCTAGAAACGACCAGGACAGGAATCGAACCTGTGCCTTCTGCTACATTCCGGAATATGCCAGACGGGCAGATAATTACTCCACCCGGGCCAGCAACTGACTATTCTAACTGCCTTTAAAAACTCAACTCCAGTAGAACTTCTAACTGCACTTTACTACGCGTCTGTCACTGCAGTTCGCAAGACCCGCCTGCTACGCTGATCGCTACTGGTTACAATATAAGCTAGCAAAAAATAGTAACTTTTCTGTTCAGTACAAGCTTCACAATAATATTGGTTTCAAACAGGCAATAAACATTTGGGTGAAATCAAAATTCTTCGTCATTGTAGAACAAAACTCATTCGTGAACAAGTGATTTAAAGAACGTCAAAACGAATCCAATTTACGCTCAATATGCAGCATACAGTGTTTTCGGCAGTAAAAAACTGACGTTAAAATCAGACTTTTAAAACTGTTTCAACTACTACAAATGACGGCAATATGTTTCACCTAGATTGTGGAGCCATCGGACGATGGTGTTTTGGAGCGCGACATAATGCTGTCACTGGAGCAGGCACAAGCATTAAAAAAAGTAGTGGAATCTACAACGGACGATGATGAACTTGCAGGCGAGAAATTTCCAAGCAAACGAGGGACGTCCGTCTTTTTTGAAACATATCAGGATGACAAGTGGTCTTTTCCGATTCCATACATGATTTTATCGGGATTTGGTATGGAAATCTTTTTACAAGTTTTAGGATTCTAAAACAAGGGCGGCGTGCGTAACTAACTATAAGCAATACGTAACTGAACGAAGAAC
>JASANF010016172.1:0-13941 GCA_030248245.1 Trissonchulus sp. WLG1_4
AATAAACTTTAGCAAATTTTCTAGACCCAAAATGAAAATTTTTTCAATTGCTTATATTTTTGCGCAGATATAGAACCCGAAAGTTGAGTGTGAATAGACACTTTTTACTTTGAAACCGTATATTTCATTATATAATTGACAAATCATAAAATCGTTCATTTTGGGTCTAGATAATTCACTTTTAAATATTTGTGCCATTTTTCGCATTTTTTTGTTCTTTAAACTCGTCAAAAAGTGGCCAGATTTGAAAGCGCTCAAAAAAGCCAAATTGGTATACTTTTAACACGTGCCATACAAATCATCTTTACAGTTGTACAATAAAACTTTGCTTAAATGTAGAAGAAAAGTAGCGCTTTTTAACGCTATAAAAACTATGATATAAAGTTAATTAATTATTGAATACTATCCTGTTGAAAAACACTGCACATTTGTTACTACCACCTTAAGGCATTTCAACAATTTTTTTAATAGGCTATTGGTGCATCTATATTATAATAAGCGCCTCAAACACAAGCTGTGGTCGAGCATTCTTGACGTCGACCTGGGTTCAATTCCCGGCACCTCCATTATTTTTTTTAATTTGATATCAATAAACAGCGTGTAACAACAATCAACAACATTTGCTTTCAATTGTAAACACTATTAAGCTAAACTAAACTATATATAAACAGTACCGACCAAAATTACTTGCTACAGACTTCTAATACAGACAAGAGTCGGAGTCACTTGACTTCTGTGTCAAAATAGAGTTTTATAAAGTCTGACAATGGCTCCGGCGTCAAGTGACTCCGACTCCGATCTGAAATCGGAGTCTGTAGCAAGTAATCTTGGTTTGTACTGAAGTTTACGACCGTAGAGGCACATAGGAGCAGGTGGAGTAGGGGAACCGCCACCCTCCTCAGACAGCAGACACCCCCCTCAACCTCTCCGCCCCCCTCTTATTGCCAAAAAATTGTGCCAAAATTGAGTATAAAATCAAAAAAGCGCTATAACGTTTCGGTTGCAGCCAAAACAGTGTCCCAAAAATGAGATAAAAATCGAAAAAACGTAATAGTTTTCCCGCTATCGCCGATTATAAAAAACCAGGACCATCTCCCTCTACCACAAGGTCGGGGACCCCCTCTCGCGCCGAATGATCCCGTACAACTCTGTTGACGACTTTCACAAGATAAGGTCTAATCAGATGATAAGATCGTCATAAAAACACTAAACGTAAATTGCTAAATTCAAAAACATGAAAAACGAAAACACCCTTGAAAAATACTAGCAAACTGAACCAAACTGTTTGAGACCAAAAAACAACAACAAAAACATCTCATTGACGTTAGCAAAAGCAGATCCTCATTATATTTTAATAGGAACAGATTTTTAACTTGGCTGGAATTTGGTATATAAGCCAGACTTTTGTTGTTCCGATATGTTAAGTTATATTCTGCGAACAAGAAAAAACTATAAATAACAAATTGAATAATTATAATTAACAAGAAAATGTATAGACTACCTAAGTAAAGAGGTGTATACACTCTAGGGTTGTTTTGATGCGGAAACTGCATAAAATCAAAACTTGTTTCAATGCACCACATCAAACCAAATCATTTGACAAAAATCTCATCAAACATACGTAAAAAAAAAGAAGCCAACCACAAAGCCGCCCCCACCACACCCCCCACGCAACCCCCCCACAACCCCCGACAAAAAAAACAAGAGACAAGACACAAAGAGGGCGATACAAAAATAGGTAAGATAATAAAATAAAGATAGTAGAATTGAAAGCCCAAATTCGTAAATAATGATGATCTTAGACCAAGGTTTTAGACTTTAGACGTTTTAGACTGCGTTAAACGTGCTCTGTAATTCGCTATCCTTACAATCAATGCATATTTTAAAGGCTAACACACAGAACTTTCTCCGGACCAAAACCTTGTAATACCGGCAACGTTTTAGAAAAGTGAAATCTGAATGGCTGTTCATATTCTAGCTGTATTTTAATTGGCCGCTGAGCTAAATTCGGAGTAAGTTTGGAGCGCCAATGTTCGGAGCAAGTTCGATCGGGTAAATTGTGCTTAAACAATGAGCTATTTGACTTTAGACTTAAGCTTAAGTTTTCGACTTTAACTAAGTATACGTTCACGTTTCCGAACTCTAAATTACAGACTGTTCACGTAGATTAAATATAGTCAGAAACTAAATAACCTCAAAATGAACGCATCAAAATTCATTATTCAAGAAGTCATAAGCTATACGAAAGAGCGGCTCAATTTTACTTACTTAGCCAGCTAATAGATAATTATAAAGTAACCATTATATACCTGCTGTTATATATTCTATTTACTAGCTGAGCCGATAATTAACATTATAGCTGGAAAGTAGAACTATGTTTTTATTAGAGAATAGGGCTAGAGAAAAACTATATACGTAGCTTTCCTTTTTATGCTTGATAATATTATGAAACTATTTTGCTTAATTTTTAGTTAAACTTTGAAAACGCTGCCTTTTAGCGACAATATTTTGACCTACTCAGATTTTACTGAGCAAAAATGGGAACTACCACGCAAATATATAAAATATAATTAGGAAAAAATATGACCGAAATATGCAACGAAATTGCCACTGCAGAAAATGAAATAAAAATTTAGAAATACGAGATGCTAAAAAAATTCTAATCAATGGCATACATTATATTATCTGTTTTTCCACATTTTCCAAATTTGAATGAACAGATTAGCGAAACATTAAGGCAAAGACTTCTAATGAATAATTGGTAATTTCTTATTTCGTATTCCCAAAGTAAAACTAAATTTAACTTATTTATTTCAAAAATAAGTCATTTTCCAAGAGCTGTTTCTTTCTATATCAGAAACAACAAACTCTTTGAGCCGGTTCCCACTAGGCAGAAATATGAAATAAGAATTAAGAAATACAAAATAAAAGGAAGAAATAATGGGCCGAAATAAGAACTAGGAAATAAGAAATAAAGCCTTATGCGTTCACTTATGTGTTGATTCGGCTTTCTTATTTCTTTTTTGCACTCAATGCACTCACTCACTCACTATGCCTTAATTCTGATTCTTGAAACTATATACCTAGGGTCTTACCCAAAATTGGATTTATCGGATTAAATTTAACTTTATTTCGCCAATAACGCAGTGTCAGCTAAGCGTAATTTATTGAAATTGGCACACACTGAGGATGTGAGCCATGTGGAGCAAAATTTCAAGGCTATTTCAGGGCTATTTTTATTTTGTGCTGCGATATTAGCAAAAATTAATTTAAAACTAATCTGTTAAATCCAATTTTGGATAAGGCCCCAAGTGTAAGGTGTAAATCTATCGTTAATACAGACTTAAAATTTAAGTAATTTGAGTAATTTATTTCGGTGATAATTTAGGACTTGTTTCGAATTGAAAACCAAGTACTCACTACTTATTTTAAGCTAATTACCTAATAACATCAAAACTTTGTGCTAAAATAAGTCCGGTCTTCAGTTTTTTACCAAAAATGTAGATAGGTGTTTTATAATTATCTATTTATATTTAAAAAATGCATATTTATGAAATATTTATTTGAGTTAACCCTTTAATTCCCAGAGCTGTGCAAAATGTGCAAACTTAACTTTTTGTTATCGTAAAAGTAGCATTTTTACGTGGCCCCCTCAGGGGCCGCGTATATTACTATATTCAGAATCTGTTTCTCCTATGTAATTTTGGTAGGTCGAATTTCTAGTGTTAATTAACATTAGAAAGGCAGGTACCTCCCGATTTCTCACTGCATAATCTGTATCTTTCAATCAAACATGACGCAGGCACTTGAGGTAAATAGAACGGTTCTCCAAGCAGAGGGAGATCAATGATACTACAAGAAAAAGAGCAGTAACAAAACCATACAGGAGTACAAAGGACACAGCGATAGAACAAATAATATAACAGGGCAAGACGAACGGGCAGACTAGCGCGGGGGCGGGGCCCTGCGAGCGGGGGGAGACAGCACGAACGGCAAACGAGCGGGTAGAGGGGGGCAGAGGGGGGGAGCAAAGGAGAGCACACGCTAACAGAGGGCACGGGCAGGACAGGGAGAGGGCGCTTAGATTAGGCGCGGAGAGGGCGCGCGCTTAGTTAGATGAGCGGCGGAGGTGTAGGTAGCTATGCAGCTGAACTAGGCCGCGGAGACCCGGGCATGAGCTAGAGGCACGTTAGAGGGCGCGCTCTTAGTTAGGCGCGGCAGATAGCGATAGAGGTGTTAGACGAGGATAAGAGTGCCCCTAGCTCTGCGCGGCGAGTTGCCGGTGTCTAGTCGCGCAAGGGAGTAAGCCATGATGGCAGAGGGGCAGGTAGCCCTAGGGCTGCTGAGACAGAGGTGGCGGGAGCCCTAGGGCGCAGAGGTGGCGCGCAGCCCTAGGCTAAAACCTAAGACACGAAACAGAACAGGAGACAGACACGAGGATACCAAATATAGGAAAAAGGCTACAAGCGAACGACGATACGGAAAGACAGATAGTATATCTAAAGCTATAGACGAGAACGGAGATCAGAAAATGACAACAACGAAAAGATGGTAGTAGACTAGAGCCACCTCCAGAGCTTAAACATGGAGCGAAGACCGCAAGCACACAACAAAATAATACGAACAAAAGAGATAGACGAGAGGATAGAAACAGAAGTAAAGAAATAGAGAGACAGAAGGAGAAAAGGAGTAAGAACAAGGATTAGTATAGGATTATATAGTAGTAAGGTATCAGTTAGTGAGATGAGTGTGGTGGGTATATAGTAATAGATAGAAAAAAAGTATGAAGAAGAAAAAAAAAAAAAAAGAAAAAAGAAAAAAAGAAAAAAAAAAAAAAAAAATAAAAATAAAAAGACCGAAAAGCCGCCGCCGGCCCCCATAAAAATTGTATTGCGATAAAAGATACGTAGCGGGAGATCGATCCACTGCAGTTTCAATTCAGAAACAGATGGTCAGTTCAACCATTTCAACTAACCGCCCGCTGACATCACGAGCTTTAAAACCGATTACATTAGGAACGTTTCACAGAATCACTTAAATTAATACGTACAATTTTTACACCGATAGAAATTTCATATAATCTTTATCTTATTTGCGGCTCCATCACATATCCATCCACAATCCATGTATGATTAAATTAATGTCTTTTTATTATTTGCTAACCTCTCTGAGGTTCTATGAAGTTCTCTTATCTGTCAACTAATGCAGAAGAACTTACATCAGTCGAAGTTAACACTTCCTTCATCGTGGTCTCATGGTGTAATGGTGAGCACGCTGGACTTTGAATCCAGTCATCCGAGCTCGATTCTCGGTGAGACACTCTTTTTTCAAAAAAATATTTTTCAAATTTTTGGTTTGTTTTTGACTTTAAAAAAAGTGTTCACAGTTTACTAGACAAGCTTTGGAGCAACTCAGCAGCTAATGTGCACAGATATTGGGATTTAAAAAATTATTTTATCCACAATTGATGGCCGCGTTTAATATTTCCTCTGGAATATTGACACTCCGGCCTCACATTATACCACTCCTCACTCAGCAGAAGAGCTTGTTTCGTGACCTCATTAAGATTTTGGGTTGCGCCGCCAGCAGTCAACTTTGTGTGCATCAGATACAACAAATGTTGTACTCTATTGCTAGCCTTCAACTATGGCAAGCGCACGGCTTTTGTGTTAATACTCTAGGGGGAGGTACATATTATGCCTGAGCGTGAGCGATGGCGCAATATTTTCACAAATTCTCAACTTTGCGCGCTGAAAACTCAAAAACGGTGCGTCCTAGACCCTTAATTGACTGATTATGTTTTGTTCACCATTCATTTCTCTATCAAATGGTGGTTTCGCGATCTCTCTACGATGCACGTAACTCGAGCAATGGTCAAAAAACTGGAAGGTGTCAGAATCAGGCTGTCTGGAGTTAAATGCTCTGGGCATTAAAGGGTTAAAGTGAACGAATGTATGAGAACCTGCTAAGTCTAGTTTACTCTATGTATGGGTAATTAGAAAAATCTACTAGAACGTCATAGTCACGGCAAAAATCACTGTGTCTAGTCACTTGGAAAATCAACTGATGAGTTTTACCTTAACCTTTCACCAACTTAATTAATAATCTGTAGAACGTAAAATAGTGATAATTTTAAAGACTAAGTACCTCGATAATGTGATTCAACAAGAGTTTTTTAGGAAGCATTCGCGTTTTACAGTGCATGCAAAATAGTTTTATTTAAAACAAGACATGATCCTAATTTTTGAAAAAATAAAGAAATGGGGCCGGGAATCGAACTCGGGCCGAACGCGTAGCCGTTGAGAATGATAACTACGTAACCACTACACCACAGCCCGTCTTGTAGTCTATATACGTATTTCCCATTTACAACAGTCTCCACTATTCAATTAATATTGCTTCGACTATTGCCATTGTCAAATCAAAATCAAAGTCGAATGTCTTTTCTTGTCAGAGACGAGCTTTATCCTTCACGAAAAGTGACGAACTTAGCCTAAAAGGGATGAAGATTAAAATTTCATTATAGGGTTTATGAAGCCCCAGGGAGTCTTACTACTTTGACACAGGGAAGATTATATAGGCCTAAATTATAATGACATTAATACGAAAATTTTTCTTCGTCACTTTCCGGCCACGTTTGTCACTTTTCGCGAAGGATGAAGCTCGTCGAAGAAGAGGCAACAGCTACTGTTAGTAGGTGGCACCAGTCGGACATATTAAACCTACTGGAACCAAAACCGCAAATAGTAACACAGTAATAAAAACATATGGAAATTGCGGCCAGCTTATTAATTTGGCAAGTCAGTTGAGAAGTTAGTAATTGAATTACATTTCAAACAGGAATTGGAAAATTGGAACAGTTGTCTATAGCAATAAAGTTGACTTGAAACACAGACAAGACCTAAAATTGAGTGCGCTAGCCTCGCGAATTGACCGGTAGGGGCGCACAGACAAACTGAAAGTGAACAGAAGTGTGAAAATAGGTCCAGCCAGACTTTCCTCTGAATAGTTGAGCGAACAAATACTTAATTAAATAGAGATAGATTAGAAAAACACAGAGTTCTCTCGCCTCAGATGCATATGTATATATTCCCACTCAGACGGCTATACAGTACGTGGGGAAAAGTTTCCAATTTGTTGAGTTTGTGAATATATTATGTGTGCACGGATACATACATACACGGCCTATGCTTTTACCGGATTAAATAGATTAATCTCAAAGCACGGTTCATAATTGTCCTCAAGGACACAGGATCAAGAACAAGGACAAATTTCGGTGAGCTGCTGTAGTAAAAAATTGACAACAGCAACACAGTTAATTTTTTGCATACCATAAGGAAGTGACTTCATCTTCTTTTCGAAAAATTGGCTCATATATATATATATATATATATATATATATATATATATATATATATTATATTTTTTTTTTTTTTTATATATATATATATGTGTGTGTGTGTTCTCATGCTTTTCTCTGTACTTAAGAAATGTCCCAAAGGTCCATAGGGAATGTCCTTGTCAGTGTCCTTAGGGGTGATTGATTCATACATACTCCTTGAGGAGTGAGGACAACGGAATAGTCTTTCTCACATGAACAAATGCTCAAACGTCATTGGATAGACTGCGTTTTGTTTAACGTACCTTGAAAAAGTTATCAACCCCATTTTTAGTCTGAAAAAAAAGAAAGTTCAAAATTTCGAATATGGGATTCAAACTGTAATCCATAGGTTTGAGAAGCAAAAATCATAACCACTCGACTTCCAGGACATGGAAACTCTAACGACTCTAGAACAGCTTTACAAACTTTTAGTATATTTTCAGGTTGGTACAAAAATTGAAAACCAAATATTTTTGACGTAAAAATGTGTTGAATAACGAAAAAATTACGATAGAATAATTACTAACGCAACATAACCCATGTCATTCTGTCACTAGTAGGCCAGTTAGTCCGTAATTGGCCGTTCTTGGTATCACATGTTAGTAACTGCCGTATTTTGATTGGTCGGCTAGCTTAGGGACAGGAAAAAAGTAGAACATTGCTCAACATTGCTTAGGGACACAGGGACAGTCCTTATGGCTTATGGCTTATGGCTGGCGGCTTAAGTGCGTCTCTCGTGCCTGGACCCATCGATCGACGCCGAGCTGACCAATTGTCAGGTTCACGGTGGGCTTTTTCTCCACGTTGGGGGATATTTTTTGCAGTGGAGAAACCAAATCCTCTTGATTAGGGATTTGGGGCTGGTCCCTGGCTTTGCGAGGAATGCGCCCCATTTGAGCTACCTCCCCACCGGATCCCGCTCGTTGATCGGCTTGTTCAGCCTCAGCGACTTTCAAATGCTCATCCGAGGCCTCATGATCGTGGTCACTCCCGTGTGACGATCGGTCTTCATCATCGACCGAATCGTTGGCCGAATCTGAGCTAGGGCTGCTATCTGCAGACGAGCTCGCTGAAGAAATACTTGACCGGGACGAGGCATAAGAGCGGGGCATTATAAACAGCTAAAAGGGTGTAGAAAGAAAAACACCTATGTGCGCTTTCCTTCAGACAAGAGGATGCTCAGTCGCCATCAGTCGATGTGTAAAAGTTACACAGCAACTTTAACACATAGTTGTAATATGGCAAGTGAGCGCGCACTGGCAAGTTTTGTCTTGATAAAACTTACAGCCGCGCGGCAGCGCGGAAAGAACACCACTGATTAGAGTAGCACATGCAGCTGTAGGTAGGTTGATATGCAAATTAGTTTGTTAAACAACCGATGCGGATGAACACATTCTCCTTTGTCTAGACACTTGGGCAGCTTTGGGTGAAAAAAGTAGAACATTGCTCAACATTGCTTAGGGACACAGGGACAGTCCTTATGGCTGCTCAAGGGCAGTCCCTAAGCTGCTCAGCGACAAGTATGAATCGAAAGGAGGTTAGGTACGGTGAAAAGGAAAAGGACAGCAAAAAAGTATGAATCAAACCTGCGTAGGGACAAGGACATTTCTTAGGGACAAAGACAGACCTTGATGACGAGTATGAACCGGGCTTTACGTTAGCTAGTTGGAAATATGAACCAGATTTCAAACGGAGCTATTGTCTTCAATGACGTTTTAAAATCGGTATCTGAGACACTAATATCCATACTCGAACCTCAGTGAACTACCCAGCTGCAAGCTAGCTCGAAAAACAGGATGTTTCTAAAAAGCATCACACGGCTAAAATAACCCCTTTTGCTGGCTGTTCTATTTTTTTGCCAGCATTTACATTATTCAGGCTTAATTGAAGGCAGCAGCCTATACCGTCTAACCTTAAGGGCTTTATGCTAAAATCCTGCCCTAGCTACTCTTTGAAGGTGTAGAAAAAGTAGAGGTGTTAGGGTCGATTCATACTTACAGCCGTATCAGGGCTGTTGCGGCCCATTTACGAAAAAATAGGAAATAAAATAGGAATTTCCCAGAGAAAAATAGGAAAAAAATAGGAATTTCTGAGCAAAAAATAGGAAAAAATAGGAAATTTTTGTGGACTTTTTATCGAAATATTGTATATACTGTGTATCAGTAAACTGCTGTTTTTTCGTCAAAACACAGGATACCCATAGCGTCACTCAGTGGGGCAAAGAATTTCGGGGAGGGTGGCATGACTTTTCGATTTTTTTGAAATGTGTTAAAATACACTTCGCAATAAAAGACACATATTAGCAGTGGCATATCCAGAAAAAAATTTCGGGGGGAATTACTGTTAGATTTTTTGTAATGGGTTAGCATGCACTTTTTGGCGACTTGAACACTTATAAAACGCCTTGCAAACGCAAGATCACTACACCACAAAGTTGCAAGGGTCCGGGGGCGGCGGCCCTCAGAAAAAATGTCGATTTTTCCAATTTTTTGACCAAATTTGGTCAACTGGAGACGTATCAATTTGGTTCCGACAGAAAAATTAAAACAAAAGATGAAGGTCACATCAGACAATGTATTACACAGGTAAATGTAGCATAATATACTCGTGTAGACACGCAAATGCAGCACAATGTATTCGTGTAGCCCCAGAAAAAAAACTCGGGAAAATTTTTGATTTTCATGCCAAATTTGGTCGAAAGGGAAATTGGAAATTGAAATTCCTATTTTTCTTCCTATTTTTTCGTAAAGTGAAATGGGCCAGCTCCGGCTAGAAGTTCGACCCTAACACCTCTACTTTTTCTACACCTTCAAAGAGTAGCTAGGGCAGGATTTTAGCATAAAGCCCTTAAGGTTAGACGGTATAGGCTGCTGCCTTCAATTAAGCCTGAATAATGTAAATGCTGGCAAAAAAATAGAACAGCCAGCAAAAGGGGCTATTTTAGCCGTGTGATGCTTTTTAGAAACATCCTGTTTTTCGAGCTAGCTTGCAGCTGGGTAGTTCACTGAGGTTCGAGTATGGATATTAGTGTCTCAGATACCGATTTTAAAACGTCATTGAAGACAATAGCTCCGTTTGAAATCTGGTTCATACTTCCAACTAGCTAACGTAAAGCCCGGTTCATACTCGTCATCAAGGTCTGTCCTTGTCCCTAAGAAATGTCCTTGTCCCTACGCAGGTTTGATTCATACTTTTTTGCGTCCTTTTCCTTTTCACCGTACCTAAGCTGCTTTCGATTCATACTTGTCGCTGAGCAGCTTAGGGACTGCCCTTGAGCAGCCATAAGGACTGTCCCTGTGTCCCTACGCAATGTTGAGCATTGTTCTACTTTTTTCCTGTCCCTAAGCTAGCCGACCAATCAAAATACGGCAGTTACTAACATGTGATACCAAGAACGGCCAATTACGGACTAACTGGCCTACTAGTGACAGAATGACATGGGTTATGTTGCGTTAGTAATTCTATCGTAATTTTTTCGTTATTCAACACATTTTTACGTCAAAAATATTTGGTTTTCAATTTTTGTACCAACCTGAAAATATACTAAAAGTTTATAAAGCTGTTCTAGAGTCGTTAGAGTTTCCATGTCCTGGAAGTCGAGTGGTTATGATTTTTGCTTCTCAAACCTATGGATTACAGTTTGAATCCCATATTCGAAATTTTGAACTTTCTTTTTTTCAGACTAAAAATGGGGTTGATAACTTTTTCAAGGTACGTTAAACAAAACGCAGTCTATCCAATGACGTTTGAGCATTTGTTCATGTGAGAAAGACTATTCCGTTGTCCTCACTCCTCAAGGAGTATGTATGAATCAATCACCCCTAAGGACACTGACAAGGACATTCCCTATGGGACCTTTGGGACATTTCTTAAGTCCACAAAGAAAAGCATAAGAACACACACACACATATATATATATATACACATATATATATATATATATATATATATATATATATATATATATATATATATATATATATATATATATATATATATATATATATATATATATATATATATATATATATATATATATGAGCCAATTTTTCGAAAAGAAGATGAAGTCACTTCCTTATGGTATGCAAAAAATTAAATCTGTTGCTGTTGTCAATTTTTTACTACAGCAGCTCACCGAAATTTGTCCTTGTTCTTTGATCCTGTGTCCTTGAGGAACAATTATGAACCGTGCTTTGAGGATTAATCTATTTAATTAGTTAAAAGCATCAGGCCGTGTATGTATATATCCGTGCACACATAATATATTCACAAACTCAACAAATTGGAAACTTTTCCCCACGTACTGTATAGCCGTCTGAGTGGGAATATATACATATAGTATCAGAGGCGAGAGGATTCTGTCTTTTTCTAATCTATCTCTATTATTAATTAAGTATTTAGTTCGCTCAACGATTCAGAAGAAAGTCTGGCTGGACCTATTTTCACACTTCTGTTCACTTTCAGTTTGTCTGTGCGCCCCTACCGGTCAATTCGCGAGGCTAGCGCACTCAATTTGTAGGTCTTCTGTCTGTGTTTCAAGTCAACCTATTTGCTATAGACAATTGTTCCAATTTTCCAATTCCTGTTTGAAATGTAATTCAATTACTAACTTCTCAACTGACTTGCCAAATTAATAAGCTGGCCGCAATTTCCATATGTTTTTATTACTGTGTTACTATTTGCGGTTTTGGTTCCAGTAGGTTTAATATGTCCGACTGGTGCCACCTACTAACAGTAGCTGTTGCCTCTTCTTCGACGAGCTTCATCCTTCGCGAAAAGTGACAAACGTGGCCGGAAAGTGACGAAGAAAAATTTTCGTATTAATGTCATTATAATTTAGGCCTATATAATCTTCCCTGTGTATCAGGAGCTATGTAGAGTCAAAGTAGTAAGACTCCCTGGGGCTTCATAAACCCTATAATGCAATTTTAATCTTCATCCTTTTTAGGCTAAGTTCGTCACTTTTCGTGAAGGATAAAGCTCGTCTCTGACAAGAAAAGACATTCGACTTTGATTTTGATTTGACAATGGCAATAGTCGAAGCAATATTAATTGAATAGTGGAGACTGTCTGCCAAATCTGGAATACGTATATAGACTACAAGACGGGCTGTGGTGTAGTGGTTACGTAGTTATCATTCTCAACGGCTACGCGTTCGGCCCGAGTTCGATTCCCGGCCCCATTTCTTTATTTTTTCAAAAATTAGGATCATGTCTTGTTTTAAATAAAACTATTTTGCATGCACTGTAAAACGCGAATGCTTCCTAAAAAACTCTTGTTGAATCACATTATCGAGGTACTTAGTCTTTAAAATTATCACTATTTTACGTTCTACAGATTATTAATTAAGTTGGTGAAAGGTTAAGGTAAAACTCATCAGTTGATTTTCCAAGTGACTAGACACAGTGATTTTTGCCGTGACTATGACGTTTTAGTAGTAGATTTTTCTAATTACCCATACATAGAGTAAACTAGACTTAGCAGGTTCTCATACATTCGTTCACTTTAACCCTTTAATGCCCAGAGCATTTAACTCCAGACAGCCTGATTCTGACACCTTCCAGTTTTTTGACCATTGCTCGAGTTACGTGCATCGTAGAGAGATCGCGAAACCACCATTTGATAGAGAAATGAATGGTGAACAAAACATAATCAGTCAATTAAGGGTCTAGGACGCACCGTTTTTGAGTTTTCAGCGCGCAAAGTTGAGAATTTGTGAAAAAATATGACGCCATTGCTCACGCTCAGCATAATATGGACCTCCCCCTAGAGTATTAACACAAAAGCCGTGCGCTTGCCATAGTTGAAGGCTAGCAAGAGAGACAACATTTGTTGTATCTGATGCTCACAAAGTTGACTGCTGGCGGCGCAACCCAAAATCTTAATGAGGTCACGAAACAAGCTCTTCTGCTGAGTGAGGAGTGGTATAATGTGAAGCCGGAGTGTCAATATTCCAGAGGAAAATATTAAACGCGGCCATCAATTGTGGATAAAATAATTTTAAATCCCAATATCTGTGCACACTTTAGCTGCTGAGTTGCTCCAAAGCTTGTCTAGTAAACTGTGAACACTTTTTTTAAAGTCAAAAACAAACCAAAAATTTGAAAAATATTTTTTTGAAAAAAGAGTGTCTCACCGAGAATCGAGGTCGGATGACTGGATTCAAAGTCCAGCGTGCTCACCATTACACCATGAGACCACGATGAAGGAAGTGTTAACTTCGACTGATGTAAGTTCTTCTGCATTAGTTGACAGATAAGAGAACTTCATAGAACCTCAGAGAGGTTAGCAAATAATAAAAAGACATTAATTTAATCATACATGGATTGTGGATGGATATGTGATGGAGCCGCAAATAAGATAAAGATTATATGAAATTTCTATCGGTGTAAAAATTGTACGTATTAATTTAAGTGATTCTGTGAAACGTTCCTAATGTAATCGGTTTTAAAGCTCGTGATGTCAGCGGGCGGTTAGTTCAAATGGTTGAACTGACCATCTGTTTCTGAATTGAAACTGCAGTGGATCGATCTCCCGCTACGTATCTTTTATCGCAATAC